>AWOL01S0118153.1:64217-86694 GCA_000715115.1 Nicotiana otophora
TATATATATATATATAAACTTTTGAAAAGTCAAAGGGGTGCTAGCTTGGCACCCTAGCATTGGCCCTTCTTCCAACGCTTATATCTTTTTATCCGGATGTCATATGAACGAACGGTTAAGAACGCTGGAAACTACATTTCAAGACTTTCAATTTGCTATATAATATGTCCCAAAAAGACCCTATAGAACATACGAAATATATTTCTCAAAAAGCTTCAATGACACACCTACTTGTCACCTATGCGGTCTGCGCAGTCTCACGAAACTACAAATATCTCTTTACTCCGATGTCGTATCGACAAAAGATTTAATGAATTAGAAACTAGACTCGTAGATATTCAATTTGATATATGGATTATCTCGTAATTCAAAGTATGTTGGGAGAAAAGCTCTGCTACATTTGACCTAATGTTCAGCACATTTATGAATGTAACTTGTCATGACTTTTACCAATTTGTGTTCCACAACTCACTTGACTTAAAAATTTAACACACGACTATCATACGACTAAAATAATTCATAACATAACTTCTTTATCATGTTAAGAACCCTAGTATCACCCCTAAAAGTACATGTTATAACATTCTCAACTTGTCGACATTCGACGAAACTTATTTTCTTCAATTTGTTTAGCTTCTAAGCCTTTCATCCCTCTTTGTACTTGTTATCTATGATCTTAAATATGTGTAACCTCCAACGTAATATAATTAACTTACTTTATGTACTTTTAAAGATAATCTCATTTCTGAGCTTACATCAATTGGTTTATGACGTATTCTCACGTACGAAAATATGGGTGTAGCATCATCAAAGCGCTTTGACAAATAGGCAAAAATGCAAAGGGCGGATCGGAAGAACTACTGAACAGAGTTATTCTTATACTCTCTCTGTTACAAAGTAGATGAGGTACTTTCCTTTTTAGCATGTTCCAAAATAAATGACACATTTCTAAATTTGAAAATGTGTCGGGTAATGACTTTAAATTCTTCATTTTACCCATTTTACCCTTAATAAAAAACTTTTATAACCACACAAATGTCATTGCCCGACAAAGCTTTTACCTCTTAAGCTTTTAAGACCACAAGTTTCAAAAGTCTTCTTTTTTTTTTCCTTAAACTCAGTGTCGAGTCAAACTACCTCATCTAAATTGAAACAGAGGAAACAGTAGCTAGTTTCGGGAAATTACAACTGCCAATGGCAAGCTTAGTACTGCAAACTACTTGAACTTCTGTTCATTTTTTGCCATATGACACCTTTAATTTGCCGAATAATCCTAATGTGTTATTTCATTCGTTTCAATTTAGATGAAACTTATCTTATTAGTCCGTTTTAAAAAAATGACACATTTCTATAATTGAAAATAATTCAAATTTAAACTTTTTATTTTACTCATTTACCCTTAATGAGAAGCTTTTATAATCACATAAATATTATGGTCCACAAAACTTTTATCTTAAACTTTATGCTTATTGAAATGGGGGAGTAAATCTTTTCGGTGCGTAATGTATAGCATTAGAGTATATTTGATACTATTAAATATGTAGTCAATTAATTACTTATTTTTGCAAATGTAACTACACACGTGCTATTCAAGCATGAAAAATATAAAAAGAATACAGTGCCATCAAACGCTCCAACATAAAGTTTGGTAAACTAAACACTGATGTTGAACACTCACAAGTATTTTATGAAGAAGTTTTCTACCATCTCTCCAACATAAAGTTTGCTTGACTGATGTTTGTCATGTCTCATTGTCATTTTTATGCTAAAAGATGCTTCCTCGGACATAGGGTCTGTCGATTTAAAAAATATGAGGATTATCAAATCTAGATGTTCCCTAAAATGTATAAAGTACATTTTACGTAGCATGCATCTACTTCTAAATATGCTTTGTACCACTATTCAACAGCGGGTGAGACAAAATACATCAACTTTCCTACTACTATCTAATACTTTATGTAAATTTTAGCATTTAAATATTTAAAACTAACGAATGAAAAGATCCATTTACTTGGAATTGACAAACGATAACAGAAGCTTACAGTAACATATACCTGAACTTTGAAATCCAAGCAAATCGTAGTTTTTACCATAAAATCGAGCTTATTATTCCTCGCCATTACTTTTGATGAAAATTTTTGGTAATCACGAAGAAAGCAACCAAGAGAGAGCTTCTCTAGAAAATTAGGGCACCAAAGCGTGGTTGTTATGGGTAATTTTATTAGCTGCATTTTTGAGAATTGTTTTTTATCAGAGAATATTTTTTAAAAGATATACTCCATTAAGGATCAAAATAAATCAACGTCATTAATATATTAGAAAACTTTGCAATGAAACAGAGAAGAAACTCTGGAAAAGTGAGAAAATTTAAAAACATCAATATCTTGAGATAGTTGGGAAACATGACCTTCTTTTTCAATCTGCCATTTGTCACCTTATGGTTCTAGTAAACACAATTATTCATAATTGCGCGCTTTCTGTCACCGCTTACTTTTTAAAACTCTGTCTATACGTTCAATTTTTGTTCTCTAAAGTCGACATGGAATGATAAAAATTTTAATCTCCAATTTTCATACGCAAAAGTCGTTAATCAAAACATAACATCAGATCCCAGCTTTATTAAATATCCCACCGACCAAATTAACCAGGTGTCCTCACTCCTCTTAACTCCATCTACTATTCTCACGATTTGTCATGTTTTCTCTAAATTCCCAGAGATTCTATTAAATTAAAAAATGAATACTACTTCATTTTCCTCTCTCATGGCGACTCTCATCTTCTTCTTTTTCATCAGTTTTATAGCTCCACTTTCTTCTTCCCTTGAACACCATTCCCACTTAACCAAACACGGTCATCTTCGCCAGAATAACACTTGTTCACAGCAATACTTAGAAATCACTCGTCCATTGCCATTCGCTACTCTCACTCCTTCCTGCACTTTTCATATCCTCACTCATGACTTCGCCAACACAGTGGGTCTCCCGCCGGTCTCCGTCGCTTATTCTTCGCCAGCCAATTGCTCTTGGACTCATGTGGCTCTTCAGTTCAATGCTTCTTCAAGTGGTTTTCAATACGACCGTATCGCCGCCGTTTGGCTTGACGGCGCCGAGATTCTCCGTACCAGCACCCCGCAGCCTACTGGAAACGCCGTTTTCTGGACTGTTACTAAAGACGTTACCAGGTACTCCTCCATCCTCGTCAACGCGAATAGTTCTCTCTCTGTCATGCTTGAAAATATGGTCAACGACATTTATACAGGTGTATATCATGTCAATATTAGTTTCCTGTACTATGATGTTAAGAACTTGAATGTTCCATTATCAAATAGTACTAGTACTAATCGGAAACTGAAGCTGGAACATGATGTGTTTGTGGATAATCCGATTAAAATGGGAATGAACAATTTGAGAAGTGACTCTGAGAATGACAAACCGGCTGACTTGATATTGCCAATATCGGGAAATGGGAGTGGAGGATTTTGGTTCCGAATTCTAAACGAATCAGAGTTGCATGGACAGAGAGTTATTATTCCAAAGAATACATATAAAGCTGTGATTGAAATTTACGTATCATCTCACGGGTATGATGAATTTTGGTACTCAAATCCTCCTGATTCGTACATAGAGATGAATAATTTGACTACTAGGAGAGGCAACGGAGCGTACAGGGAAGTTTTATTGAATATAGATGAGAATTTGGTAGGATCCGTGGTTCCATTCCCTGTGATTTTCACGGGTGGAATTAATCCTCTGTATTGGGAACCACTTGTTTCAATAGGGGCATTTGATCTTCCTTCTTACGACATTGACTTAACACCATTTTTGGGGCTTTTACTTGATGGCCAATCCCATTTTCTAGGGCTTGGGGTTACAGATAGTATTCCCTTTTGGCTAATGGATGCAAACTTGCACCTTTGGTTGGATAACAATTGCGATTTGCCATGTGAAGTGCAGGCTAAAGCTCTTGATTCGAGTACTCCTAAGTTCAAGATTGAGCGATCTTCGAACTTTGTAGGACTGGATGGTTCATTTGAGGTTGAGATGAAGAGGAAGAGCAAGTTTTCTTCTTGGGTGAAGTCAACAGAAGGCAGTTTGACAACTCAAGTTTCGCGAGAACTGAAGTTCAAGAACAAAATAAAGTTTTATCACAACGGAACTGAGAAGAAGATTAAGCAAAAGGTAAAAGAAGAGATTGAAGTTAGAGTATTGTCAGATAGTGGTAACACGATATCTAAGACCAAAGTGAAGAGGAAATACCCGCTTACTATAACTATGAAGAGTTTTCCATCAAGAGAGGATGGTACGAGGTTGATGCTTTCTAATTTAGACCATAAATGGAAGGAGAAGAAGAAATCGAAAGGATATTCTTCAATCTCTTTGACCAATAGGCAGCAATGCAACGCGTGGATGGTTGTTCAAGATCACAATGTTTTATACGGCGGAGCAACCACTCAACAGAGTTATTCTTATGAGGGTGAAGCTGGTTGCTATTCTCGAGTCATTTCAGCTGTCAATGGCAAGCTTATGAATGACAATGCAGACCGTCTTTGTGCAGCTCCGTTGACGGTTGGTTCAGTTTCTGCTTTGTGACACTAATATGGTTCAAGATTCCTTTCTTACTCTAGGAGCGTTGCGTAATCGGACACTCATTCAGGATTTAAAGTTTATGAATTCCTACAACGACATCAAGTAAATATACAATAAGCAACTGGGTTCACAATCGAATATTTATGGATATTTTGTAGTAGATTTTTTAATACATATATAGGGTATGTGCAAAAGCTACGGTAAGCTGGATGCACCGCTGATGATTGCATTCCGTTTGTAGAATTAGAGTAGACTTTGATTCCCTACTTGTCTAAATAGTTTGCCTGTATGATTTAATATATTGTTTTTTTGGTGAAAGGTTTAGGCGCCAATTAGCATGCGAAATGTCAAAAAATGAAACATTTTTTTGATGATTTGCTTGATATAATAGTACTTTTTCTTGTCTCTATGTTTGATATGAACCTGAGAATTGAGTCTTTGCCTCTTTTGGAATGTAAGAGGAATAACTGAGGAGGATTTCTTCTCTTGCAATTTTACTATCATAATATGCTACAAGACAACTCCAAAAGTTTTTCGATTTCTATTTAAGGACTTCTCTGCGCATCAGGATAACAGCAAAAAACGAGTTTATCCCATTACATCAATAAAACTATTTGTACATATATGTACTAGTAATTATTTTCTTGAAGGACAGTCTTGGCGTAACTAGTAAATTAAAGTTGTTGTCATGTGATCAGGAGGTCAAGGGTGCAGAAATACAGGGTAAGAGTGTGTACAATAGACATTTGTGGTCCGGCTCTTCCCTGAGCCTCGTGTATATCGGGAGCTTAGTGTATATAACTTAAATTTAAGGATAAATACAAGTTACCATTAATAAAAAGTAGAATTTGTCTACATGTCACAACAGGTTAACTAAAATATACTTATGACATATTATGATAACAAAGATTGCATGGATAAGAAACCTAAATTGCACGATTTTATTGATGACAACAAGTGGATGTATATAAACTAGAGAAATAAGAAAAAAGAAATCAGAATTTGTCAATATTTTAAGGATTAAAATGTAATTTTCCCTTGAAACAAATTAATTAGTTATGGAGGTCACATGTCAGCTGTCCAGAACTTAATGACTATACCTTTTTTTGTTTTTTTTTCCTTCCTCTTTTTAGGGTAGAGGCTAGCTAGTGGAGTGGTTATCCATCGTCAGCTCCGCTGCATAGAAAAAGGATATAATTCTATTTTAGAAAAAAACTTTATAGTTATGAAAACAGAGTAACAGATAAGAAAATTAAGAGCCGCCATGAATTTGTTTTTACTTATTTTCGAAAAAATTTTACTTTTTTCTATTAGTGTTTAACATAAAATTTTCAATTTTCACTTGAAAATAAATTTTGAAATTTTTCTAAAATTTGAAAAAGTCTAAAAGACTGTTTTTAAAAAATTTCACTCAGATTACTCACAAAAATTTAAAAACAACCAAAAATTATATTTATGTCCAAATACAACTCTAATTCTCAAATACCATTTTTCGCTTTAAAAAAAACCTTTTTTTTTGAAATTTTACAATTCTTATGTCCAAACACCGACTTAGAATAGATTTGACACCTTTTGCAGTATCCTATTTTGTTAAATCTTTTCCGTGTGTATTGTGTAGCATTAGAGTAGGTTTAATTTGATATTAACATATGTAGCTGAAGTTCGACTAGTCAATTAATTATTTATAATGTTTGTGATATAACTGCTAAAAACTGATGTTGAGCACTCCCCATGTATTTTGTGAAGAAGTATTCTACCATGATTTCAATATAAATGTTTCATCGACTCGATGTGGTAAATGTTTATGCTAAAAAATGCTTCCTCGAACATATTCGCTATATTGTACATTTTACATAGCATGCATCTACTTCTAAATATTCTCTGAACCACTCTTCAGCACTTATGAGACAAAAGGCATCAACGTTGGACCACTATCCATTACTTTATGTAAATATTAGCATTAGAAAACTTAAAAGTAACAAATGACAAGAACCATTTCACTTGGAGTTCGACTAAGGTCCAAATATAACTTTTTATTTTTGAAATAGTCTAAAAATACTCCTGATTTTATTATTAGATTATTTATATCTTTGCAGTCACACTTTGGGTTCAAATATATCCCTCAATTAAATTGAGTGACACGTGTCATCGTCTTGTTGGCCAATTCTAAATATCTTCTAATTAATTAAAAATACCTATTACCCGTACCCGAAAAGCAATTTTCTAAAGCAATTTTTTTGATAAAAACTGGAAAAAACAAAAAAAAATTACTAAAAACTGAAAAAAACGAATTTTTTTTTCAGTTTTTAGAAAAAAACTAAAAAGCAATTAAAAACTGGAAAAAACTGAATTTGTTTTACCTAAAAACTGGAAAAAAAAATTGTTTTTTCAGTTTTTACAAAAACATTGCTTTAAAAAATTGCTTTTCAGTTTTGGTTTTAGTTTTTACAAAAAAACAATTGCTTTAGAAATTATTTTTCAATTTTTTTTAAAGCAATATTTTTCTAATAACTGGAAAAAACAAATTCGATTTTTTTCAGTTTTTACAAAAATATTGCTTTAGAAAATTGCTTTTTAGTTTTTGTTTTTCAGTTTTTACAAAATTATTATTTTAGAAAATATTTTTCAGTTTTTTTTAAAGCAGTTTTCTTGTAAAACCTGGAAAAAAAATATTTTTATTTTTTTCTGTTTTTACAAAAAAAAAAATTGATTTAGAAAATTACTTTTCGGGCATGGGTAATGAGTCTTTTTAATTAATTAGGAGATATTTAGAATTGGCCAACAGGACGATGACACGTGTCCCTCCGTTTAAATGAGGGGTATATTTGAACTCAAAGTATGAGAGGTATAGATAACCCAATAGTATAACAAGGGGTATTCTTAGACCATTTTCGAAAGTAAAAGGATATATTTAGCCCTTAGCCGCTTGGAGTTTGACAAAAAATAACAGAAGCAAAGAAACAAAATATACCTGATTCTGAAACCTAAACAAAATATTTTAATCGCCATAACATGGGGCTGATTCTTCTCCAGCATTACTTTTGATTGATATTTTTTGTAATGACCAAGAGAGAGCTTCTCTAAAGATTAGGGCATGGAATTTATCAACCAATGCGTGGCTGTTATTAGGGCAAACCTGAAATCAAAATTAAAATTTGAATTTTTAGTTTGGATTCCGGATTATGGATTAGATTTCGAATTTAATTTTTAAAATTTTTAGATTTCGATTGTATATTAGATTCAGTACTTCAGATTTTTAGATATTCAAAAATTTTAAAAATTTATACTTTATATTTGATATTATCCATTAGACATTAGTCAATTATCTCATGTCAATGTCCAATACATTACCCATTAGACATTAGCTTATTTCTTTTTTTATATGATTTTTGTACCGTTAGTTCATATCAACATTATTAATGTCTCTATTGCATTTCTTTGATAATGGAATTATTTATATGAATACTTTATTTGGATGATTGTTGTGAGAATGATGAACTTTTAGTAGGTCAATATCTCCTATTGAGTCACGTGAAGATGCAGGCCAATACCGGGTATATAAGCAGTGATTTCAAATCCAAAAGTTGGCAGTTTAACATAAATAATTCATTTGAATGTTCATTTTTTAAGAAGAAGAAGAAATTCAAAATCGAAAATCTAAAATAACAAAATCGATTAATTTGAAATTGAACTTAAAAAATCTAATTCCATCCAAACAGTCTCAACGCCTACCTCTAGCTGTTGTGGGTAACTTTATTAGCTGCGATGTTGAGGAGGGTGTTTGACCGGGAATAGTCCTAAGAAGTTGTTTCGCACATGGAGAGAAAAAGTTAAACTTAGCTTTTTGAAAAATCTGTTAGATTTAGTAGGCATTTGGACATAAATTCCATTTTTTTTTTCAAATTTGGAATTTCATTAAAATTTGATTTGAAGGTGAAGTTGTGTTTGTTTATAATTTTTGCAATATATTTGGATGTATTTTTTTCAAAATCATGAAACATGATTTATACCCCACAATTTGTAAAAAAATATCAAAACCACCCCGACTAGATTATCCTACTTGAAATAAACAATCAAACATGCTGATTGTTTAATTATACGAACAATCTCTAATAGAAGTTGTAGTGGCTCATTCAAGTAAAAGTATAAATTGTAAATCTCAACGGTGAATATCACAATATAGTTCAAGGTCACTCAATTAGATGATGGGTAATTGTAGGTATTACCTAGGTTTAATAACTGATTGGGGTCCTTTTATAAATTTTAAAAATATATGGTAAATTTGCAGAACTTAAAAATACCACCTTTCCAATTTTTCAATTAAATTCAAAAATACATTTTCAAGTTGAATTTGAAAAAAAGTAAAAATTTTCATAACCAAACATTATTTCGAATTTATTTTTTGAAAAAAAAAAAAATTTCTTATATCCAAACGGGCTTTTAGGACTCTAGACCAATGATTTCATTTTTTTTATATATTAAGGACCCATTTGTTCATAAGAATTTTCTCCTATTTATATATTTTTGTTATTGTTGTTGTTATACGTTAAAGACTTTTTGAAGATGAGCTTTAAGTTTTTTATTATTTTTTCAAGTAAATAATATTTTTTTTTACAAAATTATAATTTTTTTTAAGTGATATGCATGTCTAAATAAAATTTTTAAGTTTTAAATATTTTTTTAACTTAACTTCAAAAATTATTTTTTTTTAAAAAGTCTCGCATTTTTTGTGTTGAAAGTTGAAACGCCTACTAAGAATCATAATTTTCAAGGGGATAAATTAAGGAGTAAAATAAAGCAACCCAATACGTTAAAATAGCATTTTGATATTTTTTCGAGAAAGGATATATATTCTGTTTTAGAAAATTTTGCAACGAAAACAGACAAGAAACTTTAGAAAAGTGAAATAATTCAAAAACGTCAATGTCTCGAAATAGTTGGGTACCATGAGTCAGTCCAGGACCCTTCTTTTTGAAAAAAAATCTGCCATTCGTCACCTTATTGGTTGTAGCAAGCACCATTATTTCATTGACTTTTCATAATTTTCTTTATCCTACCGACGTTTCATAATTGTTTATAGGGAAAATGGCCAAATATATTCCTCTACTTTCATATATTGTTTATATTTAACTTCTGTTATACTATCGAGCTAAATATATTTTTACAATCAGCAAACTTTTAAAATACCTCTTGATCTATTAAGTAATCCAAAATCTCCTAAATTCTTTTTATTTAAATCACTTGTTGTTCTTCTTGGTCCATTATTTTTGAAATAATTGCCATTTACATGCTTTCTAAATTAGAGAAAAAAATAAGAGAAAAAATAATAAATACTACAACTGAATAAACAAAGTATAATAAATTGAAAAATCTAAATTAGAAAGCTTTTCTAAATTCTAAAAGTATTTACAATATCCAAATTTTAATGAATTCGTTACACCAAATGTATGGAGACTTTGCAAGTATTAATGATTGAAGTTGAAGTTCTTCGGATACTTTACATTGTCTAATTCAATTTTGCTTTAATTAAATATCTACAAATTGTGCACTTTTAAGTTAGTCGATCGAACTCTATACTAACTAAGCAATGACAAAATATATTTGAATATACACGTACATACATGATGATCAATTGCATATAATACATAATAAATAGACCCACTAAATTTTACGGTGTGTATATGATTGAAAGATAAATAAAATTCTAAACCAATTTTATTTATTACAAGAAGAGAGATGGGTGCATTGGTAATTTTAAAAAAATGAATAATTTGTATAGTCTAGTAACTTTATCATTCACATCAATAGTAATTTTTAAAAATAATGGAGTAAGAAGAACAACAAGTGATTTAAATAAAAAGAATTTAGGAGATTTTGGATTATTTAACATATCAATGAGTATTTTTAAAAGTTTACTGATTGTAAGGATAAATTTGGCCCGATAGTATAACGGTAAGGGTAAATTTGGTCCGATAGTATAACTAAGGTCAAACATAAGATTATATTTGACCTTTTTCCCTTATTTATATATTAAAGGCTAACTCATCATATCTTGTTTTCGTTTTTAGTTTTTTATTCGGATAAATTGAATTTGTGCCGCGTAAAATTTATTAAAGAAGGAAGTGTCTTTTTCATTTAGAAAGACTAGAACCCTCCCACCACTAACTTTGATGTTTGTATTAGTCATATCTCTGATATTATACTATTCCATAAATTTGTGTTCTGTAAAGTCGACATGAAAGGAGAAAGATTGCAATCACAAATTTTCACACGCAAAAGTATTTACACCAAACTTGAATCAGCATTTACATGTTCCCAGCATACAATTGCTCTCTAAAAAATTGAATACTCCATTTTCCTCTCCCATGGCGATTCTCATCTTCTTCTGTTTCATTAGCTTTATTGCCCCACTTTCTTCTTCCCTTGAACACCATTCCCACTTAACCAAACAAAGTCTTCGCCAGAACATTACTACTTCACAGCAATACTTGGAAGTCACTCGTCCATTGCCATTCGCTAATCTCACCCCTTGTTGCACTTTTCATATCCTCACCCACAACTTCAGCAATACAATAGGTCTTCCACCGATCTCTGTGTTATATTCTCCTCCGTCCAATTGCTCTTGGACTCACGTGGCTCTTCAGTTCAATGCTTCTTCCAAAGGTTACCAATACGATCGTATCGCCGCCGTTTGGCTTGACGGTGCCGAGCTCCTCCGTACTAGCACCCCCGAGCCTACTGATAACGGCGTTTTCTGGTCCGTTACTAAAGACGTTACCAGGTACTCCTCCATCCTGGTCAACGCGAATAAATCTCTTTCTGTCATGTTAGAAAATCTGGTCAACGATATTTATACAGGCGTTTATCTTGTTAATGTTAGTTTCCTCTACTATGATGTTAAGCCTGTGGATAATC
The DNA here is from genome assembly GCA_000715115.1 of Nicotiana otophora. Classification (NCBI taxonomy): domain Eukaryota; kingdom Viridiplantae; phylum Streptophyta; class Magnoliopsida; order Solanales; family Solanaceae; genus Nicotiana; species Nicotiana otophora. Next base: position 75,719 of record AWOL01S0118153.1, read on the forward strand.
CAATAGAAATGGGAGCGAACAATTTGAAAAGTTCCTACGAAAAACCGGCAGATTTGATAATACCAATAACATCGGGAAATGGGAGTGAAGGATTTTGGTTCCGATTTCTAAACGAATCAGAGTTGCATGGACAGAGAGTTATTATTCCGAATAACACATATAAAGCTGTGATTGAAATTTATGTATCATCTCATGGGTATGATGAGTTTTGGTACTCAAATCCTCCTGATTCGTACATACAGAATAATAGTTTGACTACCCGAAGAGGCCACGGATCGTACAGGGAAGTTTTGTTGAATATAGATGAGAATTTAGTAGGATCTGTGGTTCCGTTCCCGGTGATTTTCACAGGTGGAATTAACCCTCTGTATTGGGAACCACTTGTTTCAATAGGGGCATTTGATCTTCCTTCTTATGACATTGACTTAACATCATTTTTGGGACTTTTACTTGATGGCCAAGATCACTTTTTTGGGCTTGGAGTTGCGGATAGTATCCCGTTCTGGCTTGTGGATGCGAATTTGCACCTTTGGTTGGATAACAATGAAGTGCAGGCTAAAGCTTTTGATCTAGGTACTCCTAAGTTCAAGATTGAGCGGTCTTCAAGTTTTATAGGGTTGGATGGATCATTTGAGGTTGAGTTGAAGAGAAAGAGCCAGATTTCTTCTTGGGTGAATTCGTCAGCAGGCAATTTGACTACTATAGTTTCGCGAGAATTGAAGTTCAAGAACAAGATAAACTTTTATCTGAACGGAACTGAGAAGCACATTAAGCAGAAAGTGGAAGAAGAGATTGAAGTTAGAGTACTATCTATTAGTGGAAGCACGATATCTAAGACCAAAGTGAAGAGGAAATATCCGCTTACTATAACCAGTAAGACTTTACCATCAACGGAGAATGGTACAAGCTTGATGCTTTCTGATTTGGACCACGAATGGAAGGAGAAGAAGAAATCGGATGGAGGTTCTTCAAACACTTTGACAAATCGACAACAATGCAACGGGTGGATGGTTGTTCAAGATCACAATGTTTTATATGGTGGAGCAACCACTCAACAGAGTTATTCTTATGAGGGTGAAGCTGGTTGCTATTCTCGAAGCATTACAGCTGCCAATGGCAAGCTTATGAATGACACTGCAAACAGTCTTTGTGCAGCTCCTTTGAAGTTTGGTTCGTTTTCTGCTTTGTGACACCCTGTTTGAAGAATCCTCTCTTGCCCTACGATCATCGCGTGTGTAGCATTAGAGTAGATTTTGGTTCCTACTTTTCTGTTTAAATAGTTTGCCTGTACGACTTATGTTTTTGTGTGAAAGGTGCAGGCTTCAATAAGGATGTGTGAAGTGTCATGAAATGAATTTTGTTTGATGATTTGCTTGATATAATGATTATGATATGAACCTTTTGAGTCTGCTGAGTGTTTCTTGTCTTCTGGATATGCAGGAGGAGTAATTGAGAAGATAATCTCCTCTTGCAAATCTGTTCTCATATTTTGCTCCCGAAATAAACAATGACAATAAAACAAAAATAAGTACTCTATGGCAGAGGCGGATCCAGAATTTAAATTTAATGGGTTCAGCTTTTAAGATTTTTAGTATTGTAGTGTTAAAATTATGAGTTCAACATACTCCGTGTCGAAAGTTGTGGATTCAGTTAAACCCTAGCCAAAAGGCTACGTTCATCCCTGCTCCATCGAATTATCTTGACATCTACGTGAAGACTTTGCAAGCATGAGCATAACAGAGAAGGAAGCAATGGATCCATAACAAAGTCAAACCTGGCATTTGTTTCCTTTTTATCTTGTGTTCCATCAAGTGTTCATTTTACCCACTGTAGATAACTGTGCCAAAAAGCGAACATCTTTCATCTTCAGAGACAAAATCACTTTCTTTTGGGAAATATGTATTTGTATAAATTTGAATACTTCCTTAAGAGGAAATGAATGAATCAACATTCAGTAGAAAAATTGCTATAATTTCTTGAGAACTATTGTATTCTCTCTCTACAAAAAAGCTGGTATGCCAAAAGTAAAGTTACTGTATATAAGTGTGCCAAGAAGCGAATATCTTTTCATTTTTAGAGACAAAAATCACTTTCCTCTGGAAGTATGTATTTGTATAAATTTGAATACTTCTCTTTGAGAGGAAATGAATGAATCAATGGGATACATTCAGAAGAAAATTTGTTATAACTTGTTGAGAAGTATGTTTTCTTTTCTCTCTACAGATAAACTGGAGACATATATCTGTAAAATATACAAAACTGCTTAGGGACTTTCATATTTTTGCAGTGTCTTTGGGGCGCCAAAAATCTTTCTTACCAACAAGAAACTGCTCTTGATGCAGAGTTACTGACCAATGAAGTGAACACAGAATTGAGCCAAGTTGTTTAATCATCTGAAAAGTGTCTTGAACTAATAGATATCCACCCGGTCTCAGCATTCTGTCCATCTCTACAGCTGCATCCACTAGGTCACATCTGCAAAAAAGACAAAAAACTAAAAGTTCATCTCAAAAGAAAAAATTTACCTACACCAGTTAAGTAACTGACAGTTCTTGCTAAAGCAAATCGTGCAAAAATTAGCTCAAAGTAGTAACCAGGAAGTAGTGACTGAACCTTTGACTTAAATTTCCAAAGAGGAAGCTGGAATGTAGAAGATCATATGTCCGCGGATAGGTATTGAAGGACTCGCACCAGTCATGGTATGTGCCAATCAATCCCCTATCAAAGATAATGGGTAAAGTATCAGGTCCACTGATAGGAACGACGTTCATTACCCACAGGGGTCGATCAATCAGTGCTGTAGCAAATCTATATTAACAATAGGAGTATCAGTAAGACAATGAGGAAACAGCACAAGTTAATATGCTTCCAACAAAATAAATTTGTCTTACCCTCCATAGCCTGCATTCATGTCCATCACATTCCTCACATTTGACCAATTTATAGCAAGGCCACCTAAGTACACATCTGATACCAGTGCTGCCCAGTGTTTTGTATCCGCATTGAATATTTCTTCAGTGTCTGTTTCAAGGGATAGACTTAGAGGTTTGTTGTTGAGCCTTTGGGGCCAAGGTGCAGGCCACTCGTAGCTACTTGTGGCGAGTGGTAGAAGGCAGCTGTCCAGTGGCGTGTACCTGTATATTGGATGTGAAATACAAGATTAAGGAAACAATGTGATAATCTTCATCAAATTGTTTCAAGCGTACCATGAACTATTCAGCCTATGGTTCTGGTTGCACATAGGGGGATTATTTTCTTTAGGATTCTCATAGCAGGAAGATGAATCTGGCTTTTGATATATAACTAGCCCGACTCTAGCTCTTTTAAAGTAGGTCTTTGCCACCATCTTCCAGCACATTGCTTCGGTCAGATTAACCATAACTGCAAAGAACAAGACAGAAAATCATGCTACCAAGCATAACAAATACAGAGTAACTCAGTTCCAGCTTAACTTCACCACTACAACTTCTGTATTTCTTTCCTTTAAGCTTGCCTCTTGCAGTCATTTTCTACATAATTCACTGACAACAAACAGACAGAACATAGAAAAAACTAAGTATCAATGAGCGAGAACCTTTCCACACATTCTTATGTCCTTCATCCTTCTTATAAACTGGAGTTGCAGACCATATGAAGTACCCTCCTGGCCTAAGAATCCTGTTGAGCTCCATCAATGGTTTTCCTCCTGCAGTTTTCAATTAGTTACGATGTTGAAAATGTAGGTGGTAGAAGGACTTCGAAATTTGAGAATAGTAATTTACCATCTGCGTGCCAGTGAACCCTGCATCTTGCACAATGAATCATATCGTATGCATTATCTGGAAATGCAAGCTTTTTAGTTGCAATGACTGAGAGAGTAGCAGGGATTCCACGCTCGAGTGCAAACTGTATCTGAGCCTCATGTTCATCCTTTGGAGCAAATGACATGGTAATGACATTTTTATCCAGCAAATAACCGCCGAAGCTAGCAACACCACATCCAACATCTAAAACGACCCTTATGTTCTTGCCCCATTCAATTGTTGGAAAAGTCTGAATAAAAAACAAGAAGAAACTCAGATAAAATAGATACCACGAGAACACTAACAAAGGAAAATTAAAATGAACACGAACTACTTGTTCTTCCATATCCTTCCTGAATGATCAGAACTCAAATTAAATACACAAAGAATTTAATTTCATATTCCTGCCTTTTCAGCACAACATCCCTCATTAAAGAAACAAAAATTCTAGGAAACAATGAAATAAATAGGTATTGAGTGTGTACAAATCCATTTTGAAAGCAAATTACAGACTCCACCAGATAACTAGTGTCTGAATTATTAGCATTTTGGTTTTTTATGGTTACCAACTGCATGAAGTGAATTCATTAGTAATTAGTACAAACTGTTAAACTATACTCAAACAATCTCATGAATTAATAAGAAATAATCATGTAATAGAGCTCGATTTAAAGATCAAAGGAAACTATGATCTACCAAGGTACAGACATTCACCTGCATGTACATATAACAAATATTATGATTAGGGGAAAGGAATTTGCTTTGGTTTGACAGGTCTAGGAGTTCTTTTTTGAAAGCGCAGGATATGAAGTGTCTCTTCCTCAAGAGTGAAGGCTCCTAACTTAATATCACAAAATGTCGCTTCTACTGATTATCTAGATTTGAAAGACATCAAGGTACAGACATTAACAAAGAATATTACATTCATTAGATGATTGTTGTAGATGAAAATTAAAAGTAACACAATTGAACAGAAACAAACATATATTGTAGAAGATTATTGCTTGGAGTGTCGAAGGACAAGAATGCTACAAATAAACAGAGTACCTTTTCAATGAATTCGATGTAGTGATTTACTCCATCCTTGAATTGTGTTCCACCTCCAGGAAAAACAAAATAATCACCAGATTGTTTTACCCAATTTTGCTCTTTCTTATATTCCACAAGCTTAGGATGAGGAACATTATCATACCATATCTATCGCGCAAAAAAACAAAAAAATGAGGAATGGAACATAAATAGTATGACGAATAGAAAGTGACTCTCTAAGAAAACAAAATAAAGCTTTAGCAAATTTAGAAGTTGCTCCATTTACATAAACAGAAAAACAATTATTTGGAACTATAATTAGTAACTTCCAAAAACCAACTAAAACCATATCTAGCTCCATGTAAGATTCAAATGTCAGTTGAGACAAAAATACTGGTAATTTCGTTTCATCTACCTAAAGAATTTTTGATGGACAGAGTTAGCAATCGAGTTGCGAGCAAGCAGCTTCAGACACTAATTGTTATTAAAGAAAAAAGGTTAAGGCAAATAAAAAATCATATTTACAACGCTTTAAATTCGAGCCTCCAGCGATCATAAAACCATTGGTTTACAAAATCCCATTAATTATCATTTAAGCAAAGCACCAAAGGGAAGAAAGAAAACAAAAATCTTACCACCAAAGAAGTGAAAATCTCACCATGTCCCTGCTCTTAGGCCACGAAACCGGCAACTTATAACCAACCGGCAACGGAATCAAACACCTGGGACTAGGAACAGGGCAATGCCTTTCCCTATGCTCCATATGCCTTCTTGACCTTATTGCCTTTATTGCTTTCCAATTATCAAGGCACGGTATGTAATCAACCGCCACGGGACCGGGACACAGCTTCCAATCATTAGAGAACGTCTCCAATTCATTGTTGATTAATGTATTAGAATCAGTATTGACCGTATAATTATTATTCAGCGGGCCATTAGAATCAGGGTTGATCGTAATATTATTACCCCGCGGGACGTTTTCAATTGAAATAGTGTTAGGATTCAAGTCCGGATTATCAGCAGGGATTGATGATTTGGATTTAGAGGTACGTTGAGCAAAGTCGATGGCAACGAATATGGGAGTTTTCTGGGAGTTTGAAATAAGGAGGAAAGTGACGAAGATTAGTAAAAGGAAAAAAGAGAAGATGAATGGGTATTTGCGTTGCTTTAAGATATCTTGCATGGACGATGACGATGATGATATAGCCATTTTTTTGGATTGAAAATTCTGTGTCTGTTCTTTTGTGTTCTCTCTAGCCAGAGAGATGAGAAAAAAAAAACGATGACGTGAAAAAACGCAATGCTAATTCAGCATATGCGAGAGAGAGAGAGAGAGAGTCAAAAGTCCAAAGGCGAAAAAAACGAAACTGATAATTTGAAATATGGTTAGAGATTACAAGGATCTGGGGGTGTGAGGGGGCCACACAAAGGAGGCAAATCTGTTAACAGTAGAATATCATTATTGTTTTTATGGCTTGTGTATGTAAACAGTGCCACCGACCCCCAGGCCACGGGGTTTGAGCTTACCCTCCTTTATTTAGTTTTTTTTTGTTATTTCTTAATATCCGAGTTTTTCATTAACAAAGTCCTAGTCAGAGTGCAATTTTTGTTGTGAATAGCAAACTAAGGTTTTAATAAGCACATGGATTTTTGGACTACCATTTGTCACCGAGTCTCATGATTTTTTATTCATGCAAGTGGAATATTGTATTGTAACTAAGAATCTTAAACGGAGAATTGACTGCTTACAGTCGAATCAGACAACTGCTTACATAGTAGTTTGAGATTATGACTGAAATGTCAAATATCCCAACTACTCTTACTCTATATGTTTCCATATTTACATCATAATCCATAACACACTAAAATATGAACCCTCCATCTACTGTTTGGTGAAAAAGAATTCCACGAGCATAATTAAAATAAAATATTTAAAAAAAAAAAAAGAATAGGTAAGAGAGGTGGCTCAACAGCAAGGAACGACTAGGGCAGAGGCATCTGTCTATTTACAGAAGATCAATATGATTTCAAAAAGTAGTTAATGGCCGGCTAGCTTATTAACGTTGTCGCGCACTTAGCTCAGACACGTACTTTTGATAAGTCAAATATATTATTTTAACATGCTTCGTGGACATTGTGCCATTAACAATCCCCTTTGTAGCTTTGCCCAACGGCGTTGTCATTTGCACTTCTGAAGTGAGAGTAAACCCATAGCATTGCTCAATGCATCGCTAAATTTGTATTTTACCAATAGCCGTAAGGACTGAACCTCAAGGTTGATTTTGTATACCATCTCAAATACTTAAAAAGAGAAAGGCCAAAAATAAGCAAAAGGGCTTAACAAAGGACAGAGAAAAGAGTAGACAGTTAGGTACGAAAATGCGGAGTGTTGTTCAAGTCCACAACAAGCTTCAGTTTCAATCTGTTATTCCAGTTCCTGACTTTTCAAGATCAATTTCTCCCATTCCTGTATCTTCTTCCTCTTCACTATCTTCATCACCACTTCTCTCCTCGTTTTCACGTCCAAGTTTAGCCATTTGTTCAGCAAGTAATTTGTCTTCCCGCTCACTCACCTGAAAAGATTTTTATCACATCAGAGCCGCAAGACAAGAAATATTAGTCACGAGACAAAAACAAAGAAAAGTAGTGACGAAACTATACAATTGTAGGGTTATTTTTATATGTCGGAACTATACAATTGTACAGTTAATCTCGGTGCTCAATTCCAGTCAATCAAATACTCCCGAGGAGCATCAACCGAGTTTTTTAATCCAAATCTTAAGATCTAATTTGATTCAACAGGAAAATAGTTCAAAAAAATAATCGGAGCGCTATATCTGTTGAGCTCCTAATAACAAACCCCCTGAAGTGTCAGCTTTACTTATCAGGGGGGGAAAGGGAGGTCTCAGGTCTTCCCCAGCATCAAATATAACTATCAAGAGATTTACAAGCTTTATTAATTATTGTTTGTTTGTGCTAAATCTTGCAAATCTAAGTCTAAGCTTGATCCATATCTTGATGTGTCAATTATCCCAATGTCAAAGTAAAGGTCTCTCAGAGTTAGGAAGAAGAAGAAAATGCATGACTATAATTGGAATATAAAACAGTTTTAATGAACAAAAATCTCTTACCGCTCGAGGGGCCTCCTTGACTGTAAGTTTTCCTTTATGACGTTCTATTTCCTGGGTGCAAGCCGCAATTGCTTTGCTGAGGACAGCTATACCTTGCTCCTGCTCCAAGAAATAAAGCACAGATTATCATCTGAAATTTGGATTCTATTTGAAATTTGACATAAATTTAAGAGGCAAGAAAATTATAGTGCAAGACATAATTACAGATTAAATGCTTCATAAATCAAACACATAAACTCTGTGAATCCTCAAAACTGTAGAAATACCAAATCATAATCCAAGTGCCCCACCAAAGAGAGCGACACTCTTTAGCATTGGCAAAGTTCTTCTGAACAATACAATGCACAACCACTACACTGTTTAACTTTTTGCTTCAGGGCATTTGGAGTGTGATTTATGGAGAGCACCACTCTTAAGAGTGAGTGTGATTCTTCCAAACAATTCAATAGCACGAGCCTAGACTGTCTGACGCTATTACGAAGCAGAATTTTTGCAACCAATCCGTCACAAACTCACAATCTATTAATTTCCTTTTGTCCCTGTTTTCCCCCTTTCTGTGACTTATTTTCAATGGTACCAGTCAACGTTCATGCTCTAAAAGTATGCTTTGCAACAAAAGAATATTAAAGAAACTAATGAGTAAAAGGAAGGCAAAATGAACATAAATTTTCACAAACAAAAGAATATTAAAGAAACTAATGAGTAAAAAGGAAGGCAAAATGAACATAAATTTTCTGAATTTCAAGTCTAAGTTATGTATTTAAAAGTATTTATAAGGGAGTTCAAGGGACCCACTTAATCACATTGTTGTCAAAGGCGCGCTTAAGCCCTAAAGAGAGGCTCAAAACATGTTGAGCGCTTCACCTCGCTTTGCCGGCGCTTCAGTATCGCATCAAGGCTCTAAGGCATACTTTCCTTGCCAATGAGTGTAATCCTGAAAATGCGTCACTTATTTCACTTTATCGTTATTTTTTCTTCAATTTTTTTGTCCATATATTTGTTATTCATGCTTATAATTATTCGTCTTGGACTACATATACATATTTTTACTTTTTTCTCCCGTTGTGCCTTTTTTCATTAAAGCTCACGCTTTATTTGCGTTTTGCTGCTTAAAGCCTCAACAGGCCTTAGAGATTTTTAACGTTTTTCGCCTTTGATAACACGTCTTAATCATATATACTGAACTGCAACAACAGAGAAGAAACTGGACATCTAGAAAGCATATAAAAAAGCCAATAAAAAGAAAAATAATTAATTTATAAGACAATGGCTAGATTGGACATTGCAATGAGAGTTTTGTGGCAAAATGAAACATTATACAAGCCTGTAATTTTTTATTTTTTTGAGAAGGTCAGAATATACAATTGTGTTAACTTCTCTCTGTTTCTGTTTTCATGTGTAGGCACGGCATTACATATAAGAGCCTAAACAGCAATAGAACCACAATTAGACATTACATAAAGTCTTTTTGGCGGTATGCAGAATAGAGAAGCTGTTCTACAATTTCCCTACTCCATGCTAGTGGATCATCGACCACAGTATCCAATACACTAACTTGGTTTATTCCAGGGTTGGTCCTTTAGTTATTCTGCTTAGTACATTGGTTTATTCCACTGTTGATCCTTCTGTTACTCCACTAGTACAACCTTGAATTAAATTCAATTCAATTATAGGTACGACCTTGGTCCAATTATCAATCAAAGTAGGCTGAGGATAATTTGTACTAGGATAATTTTGGTATTAAGAGAAATAATCATAGCTGGATCTCTCATTCTTCTATTAGCTAGGGTTTTAGGAAGAAGTCACTGGCGATCTCTTGCAGCGTATATCAAATTACGTTTAATCTTCAATGTTTTCTTCACAATTTGGTGAAAACCAAGTATAGCCCCACTCTTTCGTCCACTAAAGATGCCAAAGGGAGTTAATCTAGAAACCAAAACCAGTGGAGTAATCATGACCATGAGAGACATCTACTTCTACACCCCAAAAGCCCCTAATGAAATCGATAAATATTTTGCTTGGAAAAAAGAGGAAGAAGAAAACAATAAAACAATCAAAGCAGCCTTAACAGAGCAAAAAATCTGAAGAAAATCAAGGATAAATGTAAGTAGAATTCCTCTATCAGCCGAGGAAGAAGACTGCAGATGGGTATAGGGAAGTTGGATTTTGAAGTATGCCGTTCTGCATTTTGGTTGTGACTTTTGTTTGACTTTTAGTGAACTCTATGGCTTTGATAGCAAAGTAGATTCCTTTTTCTCAATTTATTTTGCTTATACTGAATTGGATTTTGGTATCACTCTTGCTTTCAGTTAAAGAGTTTGCTGTTGGAGTGCTTCATGCCTTTTTGAGTTTTTTTCCCCTTCTTTGACTAGTCCCATTTTCTCCATTTAACTGGTCAAAAGTGCAAAATATTTGAATCGCTGACAAAATTGTAAACAATGTCTTACTCAAGCAGCAGCATCAACTCCTCCACCTTGATGCGCTCCTCCACAAGCTTCTCTAGAAAGGCGATCCATGATCTTAACTTCCATTAGTTTGATCCATGATCTATCAAGGTTTCTCCCTTCTACTTCCCACTCTTTGGGCTCCAGTACCTTGGTCCTCTTCTTCAATAATTAAGAAAAAGCTTTTCTATTTTGTCTGTAGCTATAATTTTTCTCATACTTCACGAATTGCACAAGGTAGAAATTAACATTTGTCTATTACTGTTCATAATTGGACCAAACTGCAATTATGGTGTAATTGAAGGTCAGATGTGCTCAGCAAAGTTATACAGGAAGCAAAATTAGAATAAACCAAAAATTAAGAGACCAAAGCTGCTATTTTCTTAAATATAAATATAGCTGACGAAGTGATATGTAGTTATTGGGGAAACTAAGAATATACTATTTGTTAACAAATTAGAATACAACAACAACAACAACCCAATAGAATCCCATTAATGGGGTCTGGGGAGGGTAGTGTGTACGCAGACCTTACCCCTACCCCGAAGGAGTAGAGAGGCTGTTTCCGAAAGACCCTCGGCTAAAAAAAA
>AWOL01S0118159.1:6877-20345 GCA_000715115.1 Nicotiana otophora
ATAAGGAGAAATAACAAGCCATTATTCATCTATATTATGAACTTGCTATGGGATGCATTGTCATTTAACTTTCTCCTGTGAAAGTTTCTGTAGAAAATAGAAAATGGAAGAGGGCAGGCCTAGAGTTCAGAGAATACAATAAAATGGCTAGGATTGGTTGGGCAGTAGCAGCACACAGCCCAGTTGCATCACAAGCAGGTAAGCTCCTTGACTTTGGCACAATAATAAATAGTCAACCAATTTTGTAGCATACGGAAAAAAAAGGCTTCAGACCTAAGTCCACTCCTTGCTCAGCACTATCGGATTGTGCTTCCCTATGTCAACTAACTTCACTTTCAGAGTAGAATGACATATGCGAATTGCATATGCATCTCATACATAATATTTTGTGAATCTCTATTAGACAAAGCAAGATCTATCCTTGCAAAATGAACAGGAATTTGCTTCTCTATGGGATGTGTTTCTCTCTTTTTCTAATGATGCTTTGCTAGGTTGCTTCTTGACAAAAGTCATGCTGGACTGCAGAGATTAAAGCCTGTCCACTAGAGAAACTTAGATATGAATCAGATAAATAGAGGAGTAGATACTAAAAAGTAGTGGAAGAGAAAGGAAGAAACAAGGACAAATGAGTATGTAAAGATTGTCGTTTTTTGGTATACTGCTAATAAAGGAGACCTTTTCAAGTACACTGGATTCATTGTTGATGTTTTGGCAGGAAACACTTGCTAGGGAGCACAGTCAATGCTTTGAGAGTGCCTATTGAAGGATGGGAGCTCAAAGTGATAGTGAAAGAAGACGTGTCAAAACAAAAGTCCCCTGGGATTTTGGAACTCAAATCTTACAATGCAAACAGGGTTACAAGATATAGATAGCCTAGTTCCTACAGATAGCAGCCAATCATAACTTTTTTAATATAGTGATGCTGCAGAGAAAAGCAAGTGCACATCGTGGACAATCAGAACTTGTAAAGAACTTAGCTACTGATCAGCTACTAGCTAAGACGTTTCTATGGAGATGCATACCTTTTCATGATCAGCAGAAGTGTCAGAAACGTGACATTTTCCTGGTGGTGTCGTTGCTTGAAATGAATCATTTCTCACAGGTTCCGCCGGCTTGGGTTCACTCTCCTGCTTCTTGAAGGTCTTTCCTACTCTTTCTTTTTCTGTTTGACACTTTTCCACGTCACTATTACATTTCTTTTTACCCGTCATCTTTTCGTCCTACAGCAAAAGTAATCAATAATTAGTGCCAGCAGAGCAAAACACAAGCAGAAAAGGCAGAGTTTTAAACAAGAATGTTGCATACAATAATGAGAATTCCTTTGCCTTTCTCCGCTCTTTTAGCATGAGTTTTATCCTCCTGCTCTCTCTGCTGTCGTCGTGCTTCTTCTACTCGCTTTCTTTTCTTTTCCTTGTCATTTTTCTCTTCTTCTTCCCTCAGCCTTTTCCTTGTTATTGCATCAGCCTCCTTTTTCTTCTTTTCCTCTTCCTTCTTTTTCTTGTGTAATTCCAATTGTTTTGAATTTTCTTCCTCCAACCGTGCCCGCTCATGCTTCATTGCTTCTTTCCTCATCTTACGCTCGTTCTCTTTTTTCTCTTCCAGGCGTTTTGCAGCTTCAGCAGCTTCCAGAGCCTTTACTTTGATGTCTCTCTTTACTGTGGAATAACAGAAAACTTAGTAATTACACCAGTACTATCAAAAAGCAGCCCCTTGATCATGCACAAGCTTCATTTTGCATAATCTGACTTGGCATGCAGGAGAAAAGGTGGGTGGGAAAAGTTTGTATTACTGATCAAGATAAGCAAAGGTGGGGGTAGTAACATGTTGAATCTTCAAGATTGATTTTCTTTGGCTTGCAATATATCATCACAAGGGAATCCAGTTCAGTGAAAGAAAACAACAACTATGCCTCAATCCCATGAAAGCCGGGGCCGCTTGGGTCGGGTATATCAATTTCATGTTGCTCCATTAAGCTCGTCTCTATCCAATATTATATAAAACATAAATAAAAACAAAAGGCACTAAAAATTCTCTTATTTTCTACTGGTATATAAATCTCTATTAGAACTCGGAGACTCCTAGAAATATTAGACTTATAGTACACATACTAACATGACTAAAACTTAATCCCGTCTAATTGGTGTCACTTAAATAGGGCTTTTTCCTCCATCATGTCCTACTTTTCTCTAGTTCTACCTGGAATTCAGTGAAAGAAAAAAGCACAAATTCTCACCACCTAGTTTTGATATCTCTAGTGTATCATCAACCAAATGTGATATTCTGCTAAGAAGCCTGTTTTAGTTTTTAAATCCTCATTTATGTCCCTGTAGAATGCAAACATTAAACATAGTACTAAGTAAAGATTGTTATTAACTTCTCCCTATAACACAGTGAAATGCCAAAAGCAATCTTTTTGGGAGAGAAAAAGAAGAAATAAGAAGCTAGTAGCATTTTAGATTCATCCCCCATCAACCACCACGGCACAACCAAAATAAACAGCTGAAAGTGGGTAAATTCTGAGAGAATTGTAGAAATGTGCTATTCTCTTAGCAGAATAGAGGTGCTATTATCGCATAATCAAAGGCTAATCAGGTATTACCTTGAATACTTCTGAAAGAGCCAGTAAAGCTTCAAACTTCAAAATCTCAAAGTTCAGGTATAACATACTCAACGGGAAAAAAAGGTATAACATGCCCAAGGCATAGTAGAAGCATGATACTCCATAGAAGAACACAGGAGATGCTACAATGACAACCAAAGGCCAACTGGATAATACCACTGGACTTTTTCCAGAGGAAAAAAAAACACTGAATTTTCCAATCTCCAAAATCAAAGTCCAGGGAGATCAGATTTATCGATGCAAAATACCACCAAAGTTAATCGTTTAAGTACCACGTTAAGTCATCAACAGAAAACTTGATTCACTTGCATCAATATCCTACTATGCTAAGTTCAACCGATTTCCATTTCTCTTTCCTTAGCCGAGGGTCTACCAGAAACAGCCCCGCTGCCTTCTTAAAGGGAGTGGGTAAGGTCTGCGTACACTCTACCTTCCCCATACCCCGCTTGTGGGACTACACTGGGTATGTTGTTGTTGCTAAGTTCTACCGAGATTAACAGATACCATTTAATGCTAACAAGAAGTCCTGCTACAAAAGGTCATCAAGATTATTCACAAATTCTTTTTTTCCTCTTTTTATATTTATAAGGATAGTTCCAAATTTTGCTATAAAAAAAGAAAACAAATGATAATTTACCTGTACATACAGCAGCTGCTTGTTTCTGTTGGACTAGTGGTATAAATGAAGTCACATTTGAGACAATGTTGTTCTGTCTTGCCCCTTTTTCTGATAATTTCTGCCTCTCGCTCTTAAAACTCGATTTAGCTGATAACTTTGACCTACTAGACCTCCTAAGGGATTCCTTACCTTGTTTAATTCCTTTTGCACCCATCAAATAACTCTGTTTTACCTTCCCCCCATTCATATTTTTGAAGCTACTTCCAAGCTTTCTTTTGGCTTTATTATGATGCCCAGTGCAGCTAGCATCTGTCTTGACAGAATCCAGACTTCCCCTAGCATGAGACCTCTCAGTTGCAGAGATTGAAGCAGGAAGATTCAGATATGAATCAGTTACATCAGCAAGTGGTAGTCTTTTGACATGACTATTCACTACCGTTGAATCAAATTCATCACAGATTTTACCAGCCACCTCATCTGCAGCCTCATTCTCCTCGCTACTATTGGGATCCTCCTCAATTGGGAAACACGTGAGCTCCGGGTTTGAGCTCAAACGCTTCTCTGAACTGGTAGAATGTGACGAGATCCTTTCCCAAAACTTCCCAACAGGAGACTGGTATTGGCTCCCTGACCTCCCTCCAAATTGACATTGGTAAGAAGATTGATAATCGGAACAAGGTATTTCCAGTTCAGAATTTTTCACTTCATCCACACAGCTATAACTTGCCCTAAGCTGTTTGTTGACATCCCCCTCTGGAAAGAAGGTGCTCCTCAGATCCAGGTGCTCAAGAAGCCCATTAGGTAAAGATTGATATACATTTTGAGTATGGTGCAACCCAAAAGCAGATGTGAGATGAGATAAGGGTGTATTTGCACTAGCTGATTTGCAGATGCGCTCCAGAATGCTAGCACGCTGAATTGTTGTGCTTGGAAAGTTCAGGTTATCATAGCTGATCCCAAATTGGGCAATATCCATTTCCCCATCTGCTGTTGAGGCATCAATAATGAAACCCTCAAGCACAGGCTTAGATTGATCAGCATCGGTGATATCCAAGTCTTTATTTTGCGGAGAACTGCAAACACATGATTGAGAATATAGGCTCTGGTCTCCAGTATGAGATTTTCTCTCCAAACAAGTCTCGTCTTTAGGATTATCCAACTTAACAATCTTTTCAAGGTGCAGCAAGTCTGAAATGTCTTGTTCATCAGAGAATTTTTCAGCATCAGAAAGNAAGTCTTTAGGATTATCCAACTTAACATTCTTTTCAAGGTGCAGCAAGTCTGAAATGTCTTGTTCATCAGAGAATTTTTCAGCATCAGAAAGGAGTTCATGTTCTTCTCCAGTTTCCAGTTCCTTTTCAGCTGGCTCTTGAAACAAACTTGAGACATGGGATACACATAACAGTTTGTCATCAGAAGAGGAAGCAGACCCGAACTGTTTAAAACATATCGCATCCTGCAGATAAGTGACATGGCAGAAATTATGTCCTAGAGGAAGTTAAGATAGCCAACTGAGTCATGGCAAAAAGATCGCAATATTATTATAAGCACAGAAAGGATTCCTAGTTTTTTCTTTACAAGGTGCAATACAGTAGATGATCTTTGCAGCGGATCAGATTTAGCAACTTGCCCTCGAAAAAATCAAACTAGACTTGAAGAAATTTGAGTCCTCAAACAACCTGAACACATTAGTCCGCCAAAATGGACTTCATGACAAGCAGAAGATGGCAGGACTTTACATCTTCCATGCAGTTATTAATTTGCCCTTGAGGTCACAATTGCCAAAAGCAAACACACTAACATGGATAGCTATTTTTCAGAGCATGGTACTCCTTCCCAGCTCTCATAGTCTCATTCCACCCCCCCCCACCCTTTTCCCCTAATAAAAAAGATAATAGTCTGCTAAAAATAAAATAGGGCCTTCCTCTGTTTCTTATCCTTTATTCCCTTCTTTAATGAATCGATCTGACTTGAGCGAATATTTGTGTGTTTCAAAACAATTTGTAGGTCGCCCAAACAAGAAAATACAAGTATAACTATAAAAGAGAGGTTTACTTGAAAGTCACGGCTATTATCAGCAATCAATGTGACAGGTGCCCCAAACAAAAAACAGTAGATAATGTAAAGAGATGCATGCAAAAATCCTTTGCTGTAGGTCTGCCTATAATGGAAGAGTCACAGCTATTATCAGTGATCATGTGCTTCAAGAAAATAGCAGTAAACGGTAAGGAGATGAAGAAAGTTTTCACAATAATTCAATTTGTAGTGCGGGATGGAGCTTGCAAAATAAGATTTTGTTTCCCAGCAAAACAAATTGGAAAAAGGCAGTACAATAGGAAATTCTTACTCCTAAACCTTGTCCCATTAAAGTATTGTATACACCAATGAAGTCTACTTGTGTACACAAAAGAATGTGAACACCATTTTAAATATGCAAGGGAATAACTTCAATTTAAGTACTGTACCACTTCGTTTTGCAGCTTCAGCGAGGAACTAATTCCTTCTCTCAAAGGACAATTTTCCCTCTTGGATATACCCACACCAGAACTCTTGGCTCTGAAAGGTGTATGTTCCAAAACACTGTCTGATTGCTCTTGAATGGTTATAGCATCCATCTGCATGTGATAAAGCTTTGACATTTGAGAGTTTGGACAAACAGAAAAGCATTTAGTTTGCTTATCTTCAATTCTTCTCCTCTTAACTTGTGGCCATGAATCCAGCTTAGCAGATCTGAATCTTCCATCAAACAGCGAGGACTCCCTTGAATTTTCAATTTCACTTGATACGGAAAGATTGAGATTCTGCTCGTCATTGCGTCCAGATTGTTGGGGACTCCACGTAGGCATGTCATTCTCTTTCAGATGAGCATCCCTATCCATATCACTCTTGACACACACGCCTCTATGACTATTTTCACCATCAAAACAACATAAATTTGGATCATTTGGCATACTAGACTGTCTCTTTGTATCTTGGGAAATGGAAGTCAGATCTTCAATTTCAAGTTCCTTCACCAAGCAATCCTGGGACTTGCCAGTCACCTTGTCGGCCAAAGTTGAGATGTTATGTGCAGCAGCAGTTTCAGCAACATAAGATGCAGGTAGACAAGCATTCCTGTCACAACTGTTACCTCCCTGTCCAGCCATGAGGGAAAAGTTTCAGCCTCAGATAAGCTTAAAAGCAATGCATAACTTTCTATAGCTAAGCAAAAATCGAGCACTATGTCAGCAGAACATTGTTCTGCCTGGATACCACAGAAATTTTGTAAATTCTGAGTGTTTACTACTTACAACAAACATAGACTACATAAAAGATCAAAAACTTTCATACAAGGAACAGCGATTGGACATCATAATAAAAGGAGCACATACTAGTGTTTTTCTTACTGAAATAAAAGGCTGCATTGCAAGAAAAGCAGGTTTTAAGCTCAAACAGCTTCTTCACGTACCACTTCTTTTTGCAGTTTTGGCGAGGAAGGTGCTCCTTCTTTCAAATGATAGTTTATCTTCTCGGATATACCTGAATTAGAACTCTTGACTCTGAAAGGTGTATGTTCCACAACATTGCCTGATTTTTCTTGAATGGTATTGAAGTTTAAGCTGATAGCATCCATCTGTATCCGGTAAAGCTTTGACATTTCAGATTTTGGACAATCAGAAAAGCAATTAGCTAGCTTATCTTCAATTTTTTTCCTCTTAACTTGTGGCCATGAATCCATCTTAGCAGATCTGAATCTGCCATCAAACAGTGACAGCACCCTTGCATTTTCAATATTACTTGATATGGAGAGATTGAGATTCTCATTATCATTGTGACCAGATTGTAGGGGACTACACGTAACCATGTCATTCTCCTTCTGATGGGAATCACTATCAACGTTGCACTTGATGGTAACATCTCCATCACTGTTTTCACCACTAAAACAAGTTAAATTTGGATCATTTGGCATGCAAGACTGTCTCTTCGCATCTGGGGAAATGGAAGTCGGATCTTCAATTTCAAAGTTCTTCGCCAAGCAATCCTGGGAATCTCCAGTCACCTTTTTAGTCAAACTTGAGATATGAGGTGTTGCGGCAATTTTGGTGTTGGCAACATAAGATGCAGATAGACATTGAGCATTCCTGTCACAACTGTTACCTCCCTGTCCAGCCATGGGAGAAAAAGCTCAGACTCAGATAAGGTTGAAAGCAATGCTTAACTTTCTCTTGCTAACTAAAAATTGAGTTAGATGTCAGCAGAGCATTGTTCTGCCTGGATACCACAAAAATTGTGTAAATTCTGTGTTTACTACTCAAAACAAATATAAACTACATAAAAGATCCAAAAATTTCATTCAGGGAATAAATTGATTGAACTTGCATAATAGGGGAGCATGTGTTAGTGCTTTTCCTTCTGAAATAAAAAGTCGTATTGCAAGAAAAGCAGGTTCTAAGCTCAAACTCTTCATGTAGCAGCCAAAAGAAGGGCCTACACCCCTAATATAAAGAAAGAGGCAACCATCTACCTTTTCTCCGCTTGACTAAAAATTGGAAAGGACTCCAAGGTGTTGCCGAAGTATAGAATATCAAGTTCCTATGAGTTACTGGAGTTCCTGCCCAAACTTTGAATGAAAACAATGATGCTAGTACCACTATTAATTTCAGGGATGAGTTACACAGCATTACTTTGTGTATCAGGCATATATGAAGTAGGTCAAAACCAGTACATATCTACCAGAAATATGGCTCGAGTGTAAGTATTTGATCACATCATGATATAGATACTCTCTTTCAAGTCTTAAGTAAGTCATCCGCATTCGGAACAAACCTAACAAACTCATAACTAGGTATAAAGAAAAGACAAAGCAAAACGCACAAAAATCACCTTAATTATGTAGTAGATGATTATCTTCCGAATTATTAAATCAAAGCTACTTAATCAGATTCAGAATCTGCAGGCGTCTAAAAGTTGGCAAAGTAAAACATATATGCCTACTGAAATACAGAGTTCTAGGATTAGGAGTAGCAAAAAGTTTATAAATGTCACTACATATTATACATCAAGCAATTGCAGATCTATCATAAGGACATTCCGATGCCAAATCAAGAGATCATACACCATAAAACTGTTAATACACTCCATGATATCCTAAAGATAGATAATGAAGCTTAAACATAAAAATGTACTAATAGATATTAGGAACATATTACTTTGTCATGCAGCTTTTACCAAGATAGCCTGAAGCCAAAAAAGAATGCATGTAAGAAAAACATAAGTGTGGAGCATACCACTTCTAGGTGCAGTTCTATCACAGAATGATGTGATTCTTTTAGATTGAGTTTAACATGCTGAGTCTCTGCATCATAACGACCAACATCATTTGACAGTGTCTTATCATCATGCAAATAAGGAGATTGTCGAGAACATGGTCTGCCCCTTGACTCATATATAGTATTCCCTGATGCAAGATGTCCATTCATGTCTGATGCACAGCCATTCATTCCGGTACCAGTTGGGTCTCTGATTTTCGAAGCAAAAGAACTCCCTGGTACGCCGTCTAACTTACTTGAAATTTCCTGCTCGGGTAATGACTGTTCCCAAGAAAATCTGTTATCTACAGGGCTGCCAGACATCTTCTTTTGTGAGGTTGGTTCTAGTGAGGTATTGGAAATATCATCTATTGGTTTCAAGCTCTTCTCCTCAAAGTTAGTAAAGCTCCTCTTCAGGTTACACTTTTCCATGTCATCAAAGTGAAGTTGTTTTGGCTTCATTGGCACAAAACAATCAGGTGAAGGATTGGCAACCAGACATTTCATTCCCACTTCTGGGTCAGAATTGCTGGTTCTAGACCTAGAAGTGGAAGATCCTTCCATCGCAGCTTCAGTGTTTCCTTGCTGATTATGGGTGTCATTGTTATCAGAGCAAGGGATGATCGATTTACTGCCTGTTGGACAATGAGTTTCGTCATTTTCTTTGGAAGACTTCTCTGAATCAGCAGACATAGAATGGGCACCTCCAGAACCAGCAACAGTGGAAGTATCAACAGGCTCTGTTATGACTTCATTGCCAATGTTATTTTGTGTCTTTTTGCTTTTCTGGTCCAGTCCAAGAGAAGGTTTAACTGATTTCGAAGAACCAGGATTGTCATATAACACTTCTGATGATCCACCAATTGCTGTAGCCAAAACATCAGTGCTCACCCTATCTGAGAATGCAGATATAGTGCCATGTGAATCATCAACCGGACAAGGCAATTTTTTGGCCATACTCCTGGATCTTGTGATCCTACCACAACAAATGTCAGTCTTCTTCTTAGTTTCCAGGTAGCTTTTGACTATTGGCTTGTGAGTATTAGATGTATTAGTCACTTCCAATGACCTACCTGACACACCACCTGTAGAGCTTGCTTGGGTATAACCATCTTTTTGAACTACGTCAGCCGAACCATCCACGTTAAGAGAATCATTTATACAGTTCAGTTGTTTGGCATTACTTCTGGACCTTGTGACCCTATTTTGAATCCCCTCATGTTGGTGTACTTCTACAAATTCCTTTAACTTGATAGCTTCACTACCAACAGGAAAAGATTCCAACAACTGGTCTGACTTGTTGGAAAAATCAATTAGTTGAGAAGCAGAGGCAGACAAATTGATACCTTTGGAAGAAAAATTGCAGCTACGTTTGTGGCTTGAATGGCTTTTCTGAGCTGTAGCAAAAGAGTTATCCACTTTTTTTGTATGACTTTTCTCAGCAACATCAGATAAGCTATCCACTTTTTTTGTATGAATTTTCACACACTCAAGTTGCTTGGCAGATGTTTTATGCTTAGAATTCTCACCAGTATGTAAATTGATGTCCCTTTCTTGGCCTTCATGATTTCTTTTAGCTGATTCCCTCAACCCGCCACTACCATTACTAACTACACAAGGTTCAGACAATATCTGTAACTCATAATTGAGATTAATACGTTCAGGAGCAGAGAGACCAATCCCTATAGGAACAGCATCACAATTTTTCTGCTGACTGGAGCAGCCCTCCGCTTCCCCTTGTGCACTATTACGAAGCTGAAGAGCTTTTTGCCTAGACTTAGACCTTTGTATTCTAGCTAGTGACAGGTCCAGATCATTAAAATTGTTCTGGAATCTTGTATCTGTCTGATCTAGGGGAGAGTTAACACTTACATCAAGCTCGGGAACACTTTTCAGAGCATATTCCTGGTTATTATCAGGATCTACAGCTTTATTAGCTGTCCCATCTGCGTGGTAAAGGCCTTTGTCAGAAGTATGAATCTCAGAGAATGTTCCATGATACAGATCTTCGTTGTCATCTGTGACAACTGGCCTCTTGTTCAATGAACAACGAGCACTGGCATGGCGCACAGTAGGTGCCCGTGGCCGTGGAACTAAAATTTCAGAAATCAGCTCTTCTTTGTTCAGCTCTGGCAAAAAATGAGAGAGACAGAGACAATGTCATCTAAGTGTTCCTTCAACAAAGCCAAAACATGAAAAGAAGACCCTTTTTTGGATAAACTGTGGTTTTCTTTATAATTTGTGTTTGAAAACCAGCAAGATCACAAAGAGGACATAAACAAGCATGTTTTAGCTGTACCAAACAGTAGAAAAAGGGGAAGAGTGAAGAAACATGAAAATCCTTAACTCCTTCTTTTGTGAACGTGTGGGGCCAATTCTTAGGACCAACTGCAGCCTTCGAAACTCGGGGATAATGGGACCGCTCCTCTAGCTTCTCCACTTAAATACCAGGCTCAGTTCGCATGGCACAGGGCTCGAACTCGTGACCTAAGTCCCAAGTCTCTCAACCTTTGCAACTTGAACTAAGCCCTGGGGGCACATGAAAATCCTTAACTATTTGCTGTTCGAACTTCAAAAGCTCCAATTACAACAGATAAATGAGGTCACGTACCCATCATTATATTTATCCGGGAAAAAAAAATACTAGGCTTTTACCAGGTCGTACGGTAAAAACGATTCTACTGTTGAATTTCCTACAAAAGAAAATTAATATTTAACTATGTATATGGAAGTCGAGCCAAAGGTAATGGTTGAATTGAATCCTATTCTTGCATTCGCCTAATTGGGACAACGGAACCCTAGAAAAGTGGAACAGCAGAAATTGGCATATATATACAAGCAAAAGCTTGAAATGAAAAAGTACCTTGAGGATTTGACGACTGGTGATTATTCAAGAGCCATGGAGGAGGAGTAATTCCTTCGATTATAAGTTTAGAAGCGAGGTGTTGGCTATACAGGTTGGTTTGTTGCTGGACTTGTTCGATGATCCGATTCTTCCTCTCGAAGATTTGTACGAACAAATTCTCCACCGTCGACATGTTCATCCCAAATGACACCGCATTACCCTCGAATCTACGCCGTCCGGTGACTCTGTGGAGGGGGAGTGTAGAGTGAACGTTTGAGGAAGAGGAATGGAGATCACTTTGGCGTGAGCGCGGATGGCATTTTCAAATTTTGCTGGATACCGAACGACGTCGTAGCCTCCTATTTTCTGAAAGATTAATAAATGGCATCGGGGATCCCAAATGCTTTACCATTGGTATAATCCCGTACACCTTGTTTGGGTGGTTGTTACTCATCCCTTTCATAATGTATGATTTTATATTATATATTTATTATAATATTATATTATTTTATAAATATAATATTTAAATAAATTATATCATTTAATGTAATTTATTTGGCGGAACATAGCGTACACCTTGTTTGGGTGTTTACCTAACACATGTTGCTTATCGTGGCGATAGTAAACGATTTGAGAGTAAGATCATGTCCTCGGGTGGGACTGGGAGTGGGGTCTAGGGGTGGGAAGGGGGTAAGAAAGCCTCTAGGCTGAGAGTTGGGTCCTGGAACATTGGGATGTTGATGGAGAAGTCTATAGAATTAGGTAAGATTCTTCAAAAGAGGAAGACCAACATAGCGTGTGTTCAGGAGACTAGATGGAAGGGTACTAGGGCACGGGATGTAGACGGGTTTAAACTATGGTACTCAGGAAGCGATGGGGGTAAGAACGGAGTAAATACTTTAGTTGACAGGGACCTCAGAGAGCTCGTGGTCGAGGTTAGGAGGGTAAACGATAGGTTGATGAGTATTAAGCTTGTAGTTGGTGGAGGGTAGGTTTGGACCAGGAGGTCAAGAAGCAATTCTGGGAGGATTTGGACGAGGTGGTGCGTAGTATCCCGCACATTGAGAAGTTGTTCATTGGCGGAGATTTCAATAGCCATATTGGGGCTAGTGTTAGGGTTTTATGATGATGTGCACGGCGGGTTCGGTTTTGGGGATAGGAATGAGTGAGGTACTTCACTATTGGATTTTGCTAGAGCTTTTGATTTGGTTATAGCTAACTCGATTTTTTCGAAGAGGGGGGAGCACCTGCTCACTTTCCGGAATACGATGGGTAAGACTCATGTTGATTATCTTCTGTGCAGGAAATGCGATAAAGGTATGTGCACTGATTGCAAGGTCATCCCAAGTGAGCACCTCACGACTCAACTTAGGCTCCTAGTTATGGACCTGGAGATCAAGAGGAGTAGGAGGAAGAGGGCGGTGTGCAGGCAACCTAAGATCAAGTGGGGTAACTTGACCAAGGACAAAGTTTAAGAGTTAGGGGAGAAGTTGTTGTCTTTGAGGGCCTGGATGAGTCTGGGGGGCGTGTCTAATTAGTGGTTCACGACTGCGAATTGCATTATGGGAGCTGCTAGAGAGGACTTAGGGGTCACGAAGGGCTTTCCTGGGGGTCATAAAGGGTAATGGTGGTGGAATAAAGAGGTCCAAGGTAAAGTGAAAACCAAGAAAGCTTCTTATTTGAAGCTAGTGGAGAGTACAAAGAGGGAGGAAAGAAGGACTTATCGGGAGTGTTACAGAAAAGCAAAGAAAGAGGCAAAGTTAGCAGTTACGACGGCTAAGAACGTGGCGTTTGCTCGTTTATACGAGGAGTAGGGGGCAAAGACGGGGACAAAAAATTATATCGGTTGGGCAAGGTGAGGGAAATGAAGGCCCGTGACTTAGACCAAGTCAAGTGCATCAAGGAAGAGGATGGGAAAGTATTGATGGACGAGGCACTTATTAGAAGAAGATGGCAGACATGCTTCCATAAACTGTTGAACGAGGAGGGGGATAGAAGCATTGTGCTGGGTGAGTTAGAGCATTCCGAGAGTCGGCAGTATTTTGGGTACTGTAGGAGGATTAAGGTAGAGGAGGTGGAAGGGGACATGCGTAAGG
>AWOL01S0118165.1:0-13659 GCA_000715115.1 Nicotiana otophora
TCATTTGCTACACTAGTTTGCTCACGACGCAGTTTTACGTACAAAAAAATATAGGGTGTAACAAACATGTACACAAAAACCTCCCTCGGAACGTTATCGTATGCCTTTTCTACGTCGATGAACACCATATGCAAGTCCTTCTTTCTCTCCCTGTACTGCTCCATCAATCTCCTAACAAGGTGGATGGCTTCTGTAGTCGAACGCCCCGGCATAAACCCCAACTGGTTCTCGGAAATAGACATACTACTCCTCCTCACCCTTAGCTCTACCACTCTCTCCCAGGCTTTCATAGTATGACTAAGTAGCTTGATACCCCGATAGTTA
The DNA here is from genome assembly GCA_000715115.1 of Nicotiana otophora. Lineage (NCBI taxonomy): Eukaryota > Viridiplantae > Streptophyta > Magnoliopsida > Solanales > Solanaceae > Nicotiana > Nicotiana otophora. Next base: position 325 of record AWOL01S0118165.1, read on the forward strand.
TTGCAATATTGGATATTACCCTTGTTCTTGTATACACGAACCATCTTGCTCCACCTCCGCTCTTCAGGCATCTTCTTTGTTCTAAAAATGACATTAAATAACCTAGTGAGCCACTCCAAGCCTGCCTTGCCTGCACTCTTCCATTACTCCGTCAAAATTTACTTGACACAGTTCGGATTTTGAGACTTACATTTTAATTTTAATCGCAAGTTCGAATTTAGAAATTCATAAAAAGTATTATGAGTCATAATAATTAATAATTTAAAATATTAAAAGATAAATAAAAAATACGGTAAATAAAATTCGTTTAACTCTTAAAATCCAAACGATCACATAAATTGGAACTGATAGAGTAATAAATAGTAACTTAGTAAAGATATTAAGATCGGTTCATTGTGTAGTTCAAATATTTAACTACGAGTAGTTTATGTCCAACTCAATACTCTATAAGGCAGTTGTTGAAAGTGAGTTTAAGTCTTAATGAGGTTGACTTTAGTTTAAAGTAACTATAAGTAAACTCCTATATTGATGACTATTAAGTCCTAAGTTGAACAGCCTGTTATCACAAGTTAAACTGTATTATATAGAATCAATATATATTGACTTGAATATTTTGAGAATTCATCACTAGTCATTCATATATAGAGGTTAATGCAAGAAGAGGCCAGGCTGCACACAATGTCAAATCTAATCAAAAAATCAAGTGGAAGAGTTTACCCTAACCAAACAGATAAGGTCTGGATGTTTCTTACGTTTGTCTTTGCCTGATTTAACATTCAGCAAGAGGGAGAAGTGCCTGACCTCGTGGGCTTGTTGGAAAGTTACTGTTATAGGAATGTCTTGAAACAGATGTTATGCCCCCAAAGGCCCAAACCCAATTACTTATCATCTTTAGACTTTAGAATTGTGGCCAATGTTTGCCTGCTATTGATGGGTCACATTATACCCTAAGGCCACGTGAAAGTGACGTTCATGTTCCCTGTTAGCTTATTTATAAGCTCCTTCTGACACGGCTTTCTACATATGTTTTATAAATAGTAGTGGTTAGGCAGGCATGCACATATCTGCGATTAATTTCATACAGTAGCATGTCAAAATTTTTAATAAGAGATGTCAAAATATAAAAAAATAAATCGATAAAAAATTTAAGGGGGTCAATATATAGTCATAAAGAAAAAAATTATCTAACTATTTAGTACGATTTTGGTATCTGTAATTATGGTCAATATTTTGGCTAATAGGGTCCGTCTCACATAAGCATAAGTATCTTTGCAAAGTGTAGACTTTGTTGAAAATATTCTTTGAGACCCAAAAATATTGCATTGTGTGGTAGACATCATTTGCACAAGTTGTATCTCCTCTTTTACACCTAAGAGGCCAAGATTTTTTTGCCTATAAAAGATAAGGCCATTAGTTCATTTTACACACACCAACAAGACTTGAGTCTTCATTTCTTATTTTTTCCTTTCCTCCTTTATTAAGAGTGTTTTGTATGAGAGTTAAGTGTTGGGAAGCGCTTGTGTGAACCCTTTCTTTGGAGTGATCTTGTGAGATTATTCTCTTAGGGTATTTGGGATTAATTAGAGTATTTACTCTAATTTTGTACTCTCTTTTGTACTCTTATTGTTATTGTGAAATTACTTCTCTCCGCTTGTGGACGTAGGTCACACTAACCGAACAACGTTAAATTGTTGTCTTCTTTATCTGCTTTAATTGTCGTTGTTATCAACTTCCATTGTCTTTGTTATTGTTATTATAACATTGTTTGGCTAAATTTCGCACTACCCGGATTTTCGATTCTAACAAATTAGTATCAGAGCCGGATCTAACCGGGTTAGTTTCAATAGTCAAAATGACTCTAACAAAGACCTATGTTGAGAAATTTGACCGAATTGCAAACTTTGAAATGTGGCAATTAAAGATGGAAGCTATCCTAATTCAGGATGGCTTAGACTTGGCGTTGCAAGGAAAGGAGAAGAAACCAGATAAAATAACGGACGAGGAGTTTGCCATCATAGATAAAAAAGCAAAATCAGGTATCATCTTAAATCTGTCAAATGAGGTTTTACGTGAAGTTTCTGTAGAAACCACAGCCAAAGGCATGTGAGAAAAATTGAAAACCTTATATATGAAGAGGACGATGGAAAATAGATTTTAGCTGAAGCAGAAGCTTTATACAATTCGTATAGGTGAAGGTACCTCTATTCTCTCTCATCTTCACACCTTTGATTCCATCTTATGGATTTGAGAAATATAGATGTTGAAATTAAAGATGAGGATCAAGTCCTGTTACTGCTTTGTTATCTACCCCCATCTTTTAAGCATATAAGAGATACTATGCTTTATGCAAAGGATAATATCTCTTATAAGGATATTAAATCTATCTTAAAATCAAAAGAACATATAGATAGTGATATTACTGAGGAAGCTAGTGGAACTCAAGCGGAAGTTGGCTTATTTGTTAGGGGCAAATCCGACTCCATATCCAGATATAATAATTTAGAGTGTCGTTATTGTCATAAAAAATGTCACATTATCTCTTAATGCTATAAACTGAAAAATAAAGAAAAGCATAAAGAAAAAAAATGAGCACAAAAGTATTGACACCGCCGAAGCTAGCGTAGCAACTGATGAGATTGAGAGAACTATATTTTTAGCAACTGAAACTAGTTTCATATTAGATAATGAGTGGATTTTAAATTCCGGTTGTTCATATCATATGTGTCCTGGCAAGGACTTGTTTTCTATATATGATTCAGTTGCAGGTAAAATTGTCCAATTGGGTAACAATATTACTTATAACATTATTGGCAAAGGTACAATTAGGATCAGAATGCACGATGGTGTGGTGAGAACTCTCACCGATGTTAGATATGTTCCTGAGTTGAAAAAAAATCTCATATCTTTAGGCACTTTAGAATTCCTTAGGTGCAAATTCACTGGTGAAGGTGGAGTTCTGAAAATTTTTCAAGGTGCTTTTGTGATCATGAAAGCACACAGATCTGATTCGTTGTATACTTTATTGGGCTCCATTGTTATAGGCCATACTACAGTTTCAGTATCAGATAATTTGTCTGATTTTGATGGCATTAAATTTTGACTGGAGCTTTTGCAGAGAAGGTGGAGCAAACTTACTATATCAGCCAAAATTAGGCCAATGTGGAGATTTGTAATTATGGCCAATATTTTAGTTAATGGGGTCCATCTTACATAAGTATAAGCATCTTTGCAAAGTGTAGACTTTGTTGGCAATATTCTTTGGGACCCAAAAATATTGCATTGTATGGTGGATATCATTTGCACAAGTTGTATCTCTTCTTTTACATCTAAGAGGCCAAGACTTTTTTTCCTATAAAAGGGAAGATCATTAGTTCATTTTACACACACCAACAAGACTTGAGTCTTCATTTCTTATTTTTTCCTTTCCCCCTTTATTAAGAGTGTTTTGTACGAGAGTTAAGTGTTGGGAAACATTTGTGTGAACCCTTTCTTTGGAGGTGATCTTGTGAGGTTATTCTCTTAGGGTATTTGGGATTAATTAGAGTATTTACTCTAATTTTGTACTCTCTTTTGTACTCTTATTGTTATAGTGAAATTGCTTCTCTCCGCTTGTGGACGTAGGTCACACTAACCGAACCATGTTAAATTGGTGTCTTCTTTATCTGCTTTAATTGCCATTGTTATCAACTTCCATTGTCTTTATTATTATTATTATAACGTTGTTTGGCTAAATTCCGCACTACCCGAGTTCCCGATCCTAACAGTATTTGTTGACACCCCTTGAATACATGTGGCTCCGCAACTAATTTCATGAGGTACTTATTATCTCCCACATTACTCAATAAGATTTTGACAAATGAAAAAAATCACTTAATATTTTTACCAATTAAACATGAAACCTTATGATTTTTAACTCACATCTATAATCACCAAGCCACACCTTAAATGCATACGGCCTTCTAACATTTCCACCGTCATAATATAATTAGTTAACTCTGTATATTATGGAAACTACCAACCTTTTAAACGTTTTGGGAGGTGGGTGAGCCATGACGGCGAGAGAAAGTAAGATGTGGAAAGGTTTTTGATAAGATTTGACTCGTACATTTTTATTGTATACATGATGCAATTATAACCATTAGACTGCAACGATAATCTCGTTAAGAATTTCTTCTTGAAATGGTTAGTCAAATTAAAGAATTAATTATTAGTTTGATAAGAATTTTATGTTTTTTTTCCAGTCGGAGTCAGATTTAGTATTGAAGTGAATTCATATTAATAAATTACAGGCATTAAACAAACATTTGGTTGGTTAGATATCAGATTGATGGGATTTTTTCCTGTCCAAATCTCTCACATTTATTTATGAAAAACAAGCTAACATTATGTCACGACCCCAAATTTCCACGTTCGGACCGTGATGACGCCTAACATTTCACTTGCTAGGCAAACCAACGTTAAAATAATATTAGCCATTTTAAATAATTTTTAAATTTATTAATAATAAAGAAACAAATGCGGAAGTAAGGTCTGAAATATAGTGAATAATCCATAAAAATAACGGCGTCTAAATACCATCCCAGAATTGGTGTCACAAGTGCACGAACTTCTAAAATAATAAAATAAAGGTTTGAATAAAATAAAGTTGTCTGGAAATAAACACACAACAAAGGTACAGTAGACGGGGACTTCAGAACTGTGAACGCCGTGCAGTTATACCTCAAGTCTCCTCTGAGTAGCTGAAATCCGAGCAAGTCTATGGTACGCCGCTGGGACCAACTCCGAAATCTGCACAAGAAGTGCAGTGTGTAGTATCAGTACAACCGACCCCATGTACTGGTAAGTGCTGAGCCTAACCTCGACGAAGTAGTGACGAGGCTAAGGCGGTTCACTTACATTAACCTGTACGCAATATTAGTAACAACATCAATAATAGAAATAAATCAAGTAACTCATTTATAATGGTTGAAGCCAACTCAGCAGTTATAACCAATTATCATTTCCATAAATTCTGTTGCAGCGTGCAACCCACTCTCACAATATATTCACATTCAATTCTGTTGCAGCATGCAACCCGCTCTCCCAATATTTTTTTTTAATCAAGTATGCCATATATTTATTTCAATCAAGTATATATATATATATAGACTTTTAAATAAGTCTGTTGCGGCGTGCAATCCGATCCCCCAATATTGACTTTTCAATAAGTCTATTGCGGCGTGTAACCCGATCCTTCGATATTAACTTTTTAACAAGTCTGTTGCGGCGTGCAACCCGATCCGCCAATATGAACTTTTAAACAAGTCTATTGCGGCGTGCAACCCGATCCTCCAATATTAACTTTTTAACAAGTCTGTTGCGGCGTGCAACCCGATCCTCCAATATNATTCACTTTAACAATTGACAGTGGGGCCCACATCTCAAATCTCGAAAAAACTTATGAAATCCGAACACCCATTTCGAGACGAGTCCAACCATATAAAAATTATCAAATTCCGACATTTGATTGACCTTTGAATCTTAGTTTTACATTTTTGGAGGGTTTTGTAAAAATTTAATTTTTCTTCCATAAATTCATGGATTCATGATGTAAATGAGTATGGAATCATGAAATATAATCAGTATAGGATAAGGAATGTCACACCTCCTTTTTCCCGAAGGGATAAAGGGGTTTTCCAATTTAAGTGACATTAATCGAAATGGGATTATTTATTTATTCAGAGTCGCCACTTGGAATAGTTTATGGTGTCCCAAGTCACCGGTTTATTTAAAATCCCAAATCGAGAAAACTGACTCTATTTATGGTCTGCGAACACAGAAGACCGGGTAAGAAATTCTGTTAACCCGGAAGAAGGTGTGAGGCACTCCCGAGTTCCATAGTTTTAGAACGGTCGCTCAACTATTAATAATTGGCCTAATTATCTGATTTAATACATATTTGAAACCTACTGTGCATTTTTTATTTTTAAAACCGCTTTTAGTAGTTATGAAATTCATTTGAACAAGTCGCGATGTCGCACACTCGTTTGTTTTTGTACACATTGTGAATCGCGTCACGTGAAACGCACCCGCGACTTACAACATGTTTATTTTTTATTATTATTAAAAGTTATGGTCGGGTCACATGAAATGCATACCCGAATGGGATTTATATATCGTGACCATGCCACGGGAACCGTACCCATAGTCACGATAATTTATTAATCGTGTCTAAAGCAAGCTACGATGTTCATGATTATTTCTTTCTACTTTTGATTTTATTCACATAATCTAATTTGAACTAAAATCAGTGTTTCGACTTAATCATTATCAGTCTCCAATATGGGCCGATTCAAAGCGGTGCTTGAAAGCAGAGCACCATCATCTCAATTTTGCGGATTTAATACCTTTGCATACATGATCACAATCCCATTCAGATATTTTGATATTAGAAAAAGGGAAATCACAACCAGTGCATTCATCACAATAATCATTTAGTTTCACCATAAATCTACTACTAATATTCGACATATTCTCCATTTTAATATACAAAATGAACTCTTTTATCATGTACAAATGCAACAGAAATTAACTTTGGGCTCAGGATTCTTAAAATGCCAAAGACCAGTTGCCTATATTCATATGGTCCAAAACAAATTGAGCCATAAAGCTTAGATATGATATAAATAAACTATCATAATAGTAAGACTGCTTTCAGCAAATTCGAACCCAGATATCATAAATTCAACAACTAAAATTACAAACAACTAACTTTTCAAACACACAGGTAGCTAAACATGATGGCTCCGTGAATTCAAAACAAACATGTAACACGAATAAACTCAGATTTCAATTATGAATTCGACAAAAGATCATATATGAGTATGACGTACCTCAAACAAGAAATCGACAGAAAATGACCAAATGAGGTCTGAAATAGAGGGGAAAATCCAGCAACAGAAACAGCACATCAACAATGAAAACACAGCGAGATTAACTTCAAAGGGGGCACGCATCCGTAGATCCGGATCTGAAACACTCAAAAACTCTTTAGAACCTTCGGATTTTAATTGAGTGACGCGAAAAAGAAGCTTAGAAGGGAATGTCGAAATGGAACTTCGGATAGCAAAGCCGACGAAAGAATAAAACTGTGAACATGTCTGTCTTTGTGTGTATGTGTGTGTGGGCTTTCGGTCCCTTTGCTGAGACTGAGGTGAGGGAGGGGTCAGCTGCTCGGACGGAATGGATAAGAAGAAATCGGCAGATAGGGTTTTGTGAGGGGTGTCTGTTCTCTGTCTCTGTTGTGAATCCAAAGGGGAGGGTCTATTATATGTGTCCTTATAGTCTCCTCTTTAGGGTTTGGGAAAATAGGTGTTTTAAAGAGAGGGGGATCCGGTTGGGCCAGGCGGGTAATGGAAATTGGGTTTCTAAAGTGATGGGCTTTGACTAAACCAATTTGTGTGGCTAAATTATTATATATATTTTATTCCTTAATTGACTAATGACCTAATTAATTAACTAGTATAAGAATGCATGTAGAGTTACTAATGTATTTTTTGGTATTTTAATGTTTTACAAATGCAATTGATTATGCAATTAAAATTTTTAAATAAATAAATAAATTAAAATTCAAAATAATTTTTGTATTTTCTTTAGGATTTAAAATGCAACTTAAAAATGCATCAAACATGAATACGTACAAAGCAAACTAAGTAAAAATATAGAAAAATAATTTAAAGCTATTTTTTGGATTTTTACGAGTAATTTTATATTAGGGCAAAAATTAGGTGCTCACAGCTACCCTTCTTTGCTCGAAAACATGAAAAATTTTCGGGAAAAGATAAAGTGAGAATTTACGAGCAACTTTTGCCCGTTTGGATACTACATGGAAAGCATTTTTTGAAAAGTTTGACCGAACCTTGCTTCGGAGATTGCCTACATATTCTTGGCTATAAAGGAATCAGGTCAGTGTAGTTCTGGAAGTTTAGGTAGCTGGGACTACCGAGAAGCTGTGATTTCACTGTTGTTGCTGCTATTTAATGCTTGTTGAGCACCTTATTACACCAAAGTCAAAATGAAAAAGACTAACTAAGCCTATCAGCTACGAGTTACAAGATTCCTATCTATGAGTTTTTTGAAGCGTGATCTTGAGTCTTGGCTGGTTCTTCATGCAGACTCTGATCTGAACCTTGATACTTGCTAGCTGCAGGTGCTAGTTCATTCTTCTTCGGCTTTTTAGATCAAGATGGGACATGCAAAGCTTGCGACTTCAATCATGTCTTGAGCAGCCCATATCTTTTCATCTGCTTCTGCATTTTGAATTCACTTCTTTTTTTTTTCTTTTATTCTGGATTGAGACTTCTTCTTTTGGTCATCCCGGACTGTCGACTTGCATTCTTGAGGCGAGCTTCTGTACTTCTAACTTGAATTGAATTCTAAAATGACTTCCCTCGTTCTTCAGGTGGGCGCCTGCAATTGACTTGAAATTTGAAATGAATTCCCTCGTTCTCCAGGTGGGCGCCTGCCAATGACTTGAAAATTGAAATAAACTGGAAGTTGACCCTATTCTTCATCCGGGCACCCTGCTGCTTGCACTTGAAATAAACTTTTGCGGTAGACTTGAGCTTGCAACCTTGTTCTTCAGGCGGCTCGCGCTACTTCTGATTTGAATTGAAAAACTGGAGATTGCCCATATTCTTCAGGCAGGATCCTGCTGTCTATGACTTAAACTTAAAAACTAAAAGTTGAACATGTTCTTCAGGCGGGCTCCTGATGCCTCTCTAACTTGAACTTGAAATAAATTCCCTCGTTTTTCAGGTGGGTGCCTGATGACTTAAAACTTGAAATAAATTCCCTCGTTCTCCAGGTGGGCGCCTGATGACTTAAGCTTGAAATGAATTCCCTCATTCTCCAGGTGGGCGCGTGATGTTGACTTAACACTTGAAATAAATTCCCTCATTCTCCAGGTGAGCGCCTGATGTTGACTTAACACTTGAAATGAATTCCCTCATTCTCCAGGTGGGCGCCTGATGCTGACTTAAAAACTTGAAACGAATTCCCTCGTTCTCCAGGTGGGCACCTGATGCTGACTTAAAACTTGAAATGAATTCCCTCGTTCTCCAGGTGGGCGCCTGATGACTTAAAACTTGAAATAAACTCCCTCGTTCTCCAGGTAAGCCCCGATGACTTAAAACTTAAAATAAATTCCCTCATTCTCCAGGTGGGCGCCTGATGACTTACACTTGAAATGAATTCCCTCATTCTCCATGTGGGCGCCTGATGCTGACTTAAAACTTGAAATAAATTCCCTCATTCTCCAGGTGGGCGCCTGCTGACTTAAAAACTTGAAATGAATTTCCTCGTTTTCCAGGTGGGTGCCTGATGTTGACTTACACTTGAAATGAATTCCCTCATTCTCCATGTGGGCGCCTGATGCTGACTTAAAACTTGAAATAAATTCCCTCATTCTCCAGGTGGGCGCCTGCTGACTTAAAAACTTGAAATGAATTTCCTCGTTTTCCAGGTGGGTGCCTGATGTTGACTTACACTTGAAATGAATTCCCTCATTCTCCATGTGGGCGCCTGATGCTGACTTAAAACTTGAAATAAATTCCCTCATTCTCCAGGTGGGCGCCTGCTGACTTAAAAACTTGAAATGAATTTCCTCGTTTTCCAGGTGGGTGCCTGATGTTGACTTACACTTGAAATGAATTCCCTCATTCTCTAGGTGGGCACCTGCTACTACAGCAAAACGGAAACAACAAAAGAAACTTATTCTTCCCCAGTTTACACTAAGAAGATTTGTGAGTTATTAGCAGAACTATAAATTACCTATATTATTGATGAAGGATGCAATGATGAGAGTAAAAGTGAAGACTCGACTAGGATGTGCGTCTCCTAAAGAAATAAAAATCTGAAAAACCCAAAACTAGGAAGTGCGTCTCCTAAATTTGAGATTGGGCTTGCGGAAAACTATAAACTAAGCTTGACTAAACTAAAAACTGACCCTATTCTCTAGGCGGGACCCCTGATTTCAAGAAAACTAAAGATGGATAACTTAAGAAAACTAAAAATTGACTTTTTTTTTTAAAATCCAGACTTTCCTTTTCTTTAAACTTATTATCGTAGGAGAAAATTTATCAGACTAGGTCTTTTTTTATGGTATCTTAGGAGAAAGATTCATCAGACTAAGATTTTGATCCTAGGAGAAAGTTCATCAGACTAGGTCTTCTATCTTAGGAGAAAGATTCATCAGACTAACATTTTGATCCTAAGAGAAAATTCATCAGATTAGGTCCTCTTTTTTTGTTATCTTATGAGAAAGATTCATCAGACTAAGATTTTGATCCTAGGAGAAAATTCATCAGACTAGGTCTCTTTTCTTTTCTTTTTTTGGTATCTTAGGAGAAAGATTCATCAGACTAAGATTTCTATCCTAGGAGAAAGTTAATCAGACTAGGTCTTCAATCTTAGGAGAAAGATTCATCAGACTAAAATTTTGATCCTAGGAGAAAATTCATCAGACTAGGTCTCTTTTTTATTATCTTAGGAGAAAGATTCATCAGACTAAGACGTTAATCCTAGGAGAAAATTCATCATACTAGGTTTTCTATCTTAGGAGAAAATTCATCAGACTAGGTTTTTTATCTTAGGAGAAAGATTCATCAGACTAAGATTTTGATCCTAGGAGAAAGTTCATCAGACTAGGTCTTCTATCTTAGGAGAAAGATTCATCAGCCTAAGATTTCGATCCTAGGAGAAAATTCATCAGACTAAGATTTCGATCAGAAAATTCATCAGACTGGGTCTTTTTTTTATGACATCTTAGGAAAAAGATTCATCAGACTAAGATTTTGATCCTAGGAGAAAGTTCATCAGACTAGGTCTTCTATCTTAGGAGAAAGATTCATCAGACTATGATTTTGATCCTCTTTTTTTGTTATCTTAGGAGAAAGATTCATCAGACTAAGATTTTGATCCTAGGAGAAAGTTCATCAGACTAGGTCTTCTATCTTAGGAGAAAGATTCATCAGACTATGATTTTGATCCTCTTTTTTTGTTATCTTAGGAGAAAGATTCATCAGACTAAGATTTTGATCCTAGGAGAAAATTCATCAGACTAGGTCTCTTTTCTCCTATGAGAAAAAATGTGAAGAGCAATGGCAACATTTATGCACACCAGCAAGACAGATAAAGGCAAAGATTTGAGAAACTTACCTTTGTCGGCTCTTCTCTTCTTTTTTTTTTTTTTTTTTGAAACCCAAATTCCCTGCACTGCTTTGTTCCTGTTTCAACCAAAGAAAATTTTGTCAGTTTTAAAAATGGTGGTCGGTTTGTGGCCTTGAGTCTTGGGCAGCTTGGCTTTTTCTCAATCAGCTTGAGTCAGTTTCAAGAGACTTTTTTCTTTACATCAACCCTGATCGTTTCACACCCAGTACCATTTGTATTTGTGGCTCAATCAGCCTTATCCCATCTGGAGATCTTTGCTTAAGTGACTTTTTCTATGTATTGAATGTCTTTCTGCTTTTTGAACAATTTGTCTGTTAGAGAGAATCACCAGTTAACTTTGCTTCCGCCTAGTAGGATGACAAGAGTCTTTTTTTTTTTGGGGGGAGCGCATGAATTCTCAATGCATGTTGACTATAAAAACTGAGTGTGCTGGCCAAATTTACTTTGTGCAACTAAAAAGTTGGTAGCAGATTTTGAAATCATTTCTTGCTTGTTTTGACAAGGACTGACTTAGAGTGAAGGACACAATGATGCAAAGAAACAAGTATTAACAAGAAATGCCCCTGTCGGAAGGACAGAAGGAAGAGTTTTTTTTTCTTTTTTTTTTCTTTTTATTTTGCGGTAACTAGACTTAATGATCATGACATGTATTTTGGACTTAACGGTCTGATTTATCAAACTGACCTATCTTTCCTTTTACTATTCTTATGACCTTTGAAGTCGGGCTTGCTCGTGCCAATCCTTTGCATCAGTTTCACAACTCACTTTCGACTAGTGGTGCCCCGAGAGATTTTCAACAAGCCTCTCTCATTTATTTATCTCTACTTACCGTCGCCTTACAGTGACCGTGATGGTTTTCACTAGTAAGACTCTCTCATTTTTCTTTTATTTTCCTTTTTCTTTGCTTTCTTGTGTGAATAACTTGACGGTGTTCTATGTCGTGTGACAACTGTTGCTCATTGCATGCGTCTCTTGGCATTCTTGAAAGCTGATTAGGAGGTCTTTATTTGGAAGGTTTTTGGATAGGGTTGGAAAGAAGGGACGGCGCAAGGCTCCAAGTAGACTCAATATGATGGGTTGTACACTTACAACTCTCGAAATCGACTCTTTCAAAAAAACTAAAACAAACTCATGCCCCAGTTTTATATACTGGGGATTTTTGGATTTTTGTTTTCTTTTTTTTTTTTGAATTCTTATTTGGTTGGACCGAACCGTGTAAGGCTGCCTACGTATCTTTTTTTTTAAGGAATCAGGTCTAACGTAGTTCAAACATCTGATCTAACTATTATTTTTTCATCTTTCTTTCTGCTCTCTTTTTTTCTTTTTTTTTTTTTCAAAACAAGTTGCCCAACTTCTATTTTCTGGGACATGGACCTTCGACTATTCTATTTTTTTTTTGTTTCACTTGTACTTTCTAAGAGTTATCCGGGTTTGGTCTCTTGGGGCATGGACTTTTCTTTTCATTTTTTTTTGAACTTTTGACTCTAAACTTAATTCCAAAAGAGGGTGGTCAAAGAAAATAACACAGGCTCAAAAGGGGTAACAAAGGGTATAAAATATTTGGATAGCAGAAAAAGGGCCTCCTAGCCTCGAGAATGCCAATTATAGTATCCTTTCGTGATCATAATATTGATGAGCATATCTATCTTCTTGGTGTGTCGTGGTCGGAAGACACTTTTTACCCATTAATGTCAAACTTTCCAATAAACTTCAATTGATTCTTCCTCAAACCCGACCTTTACAATGATTTGAAGGTAAAGATCATTAACCTCCACGGGTCATTTTATTCGAGCTTAATTCCAAAGTGTTTCAACTCTTTATTCATCCTCAAAAGTTCCTTTTTCTCATTTATCCAATTCAAGCTTAAATCAGTTTTCTAAGATCTGGCTAAAACTTTTGCATGCATGTCATATCACTAAACCTAGCGGGAAAAGAACTAAGCATGGAAAGACACAAAAGGACAAACTGTATTTTATTGAGTAAACAACAAGACAAATAACCTAAAATCTGAGTTACAATCCTAAAATAACCCGGCTAATGAACATAGCAACAAAACGGACAGATAAGACTCACACAAATAAAATAGAGGGATAGAAGGGTTTGACTCAATAAAACAAATAAAATCTG
>AWOL01S0118241.1:3945-38507 GCA_000715115.1 Nicotiana otophora
AAAGTCAACCCCCCGGTCAAACTTCTCAAAAATAAAACTTTCGGCATTTCAAGCCTAATTCCTCTACGGACTTTCAAATAATATTCTGGACACACTCCTAAGCCCAAAATCATCATACGGAGCTATTGGAATCATCAAAATTTAAATCCGAGGTCATTTACACATAGGTCCATATTCAGTCCACTTTTCTAACTTAAATTTTTTAATTATGAGACTAAGTGTCTCATTTCACCCCGAGTTCCTTCCGGACTCGAACCAACTAACCCGATATAACATAATATAGCTGAATAATACAAAAGGAAGTAGTAATGGATAAAACAGGGTTATAAATCTTGAAACGATCAGCCGGGCCGTTACAGGTTTGTACTTGTTATTCTATCTCCTTGTTGTTATTTATGTATTGCATTATGGTAAGGGAGAGTGTTAATGCACGAAAGGTGATGTTGTGCCGTATTGTGAGTATTAATGCACGAAGGGTGATGCCGTGCCATATTGTGAGTGTTAATGCACGAATGGTTATGTCGTGCCATGATATGAGAGTTAATGCACAAAGTGTGATGTTGTGTCGTTTTTATTAATTTTTATAGTGAGATTGAGAGTAAAAGCACGAAGGGTGATGCCGTGTATTTTTCCTTACTGAATGCACTATTCCTGTTGATTCATGGTATATTGACTGCTCCGGTGATCATTTTATTGTAGTTCTTTATNTTGAGAGTAAAAGCACGAAGGGTGATGCCGTGTATTTTTCCTTACTGAATGCACTATTCCTGTTGATTCATGGTATATTGACTGCTCCGGTGATCATTTTGTTGTAGTTCTTTATCTTGTATTCCCCTCAGTATATTTTTCTCCCGACATTTTTTGTTTAGTTCTTCACTTCTGTTATTTATATATACACTGTTAAATTGTACATGTTAATTTGTAGGTGCCTTGCCTTAGCCTCATCACTACTTCGTTGAGGTTAGGCTCGATACTTACCAGTACATGGGGTCGGTTGTACTGATACTGTATTTTGCACTCTCTATGCAGATTTTGACACCGGCTCGGGTTGATCGAGATTCTGCTATTGGTCCGCTATCCGGAGATTCAAGGTAGATATGTCGGCGTTCACAGACCTTAAAGTCCCCGTCTATCTTTTTGATTCTACTGTTTCTTTCATTCACACAGTTGTATTTCTTTCTGACTATTATTTGTAGCAAATTCTAGAATGCTCGTGAATTGCGACTTCAGATCCGGGTGGTAGTAGTTAATATAGATTTATGATATTCCGCACTTATTATATTTCATATTAGTTAATTATTGTTAATTACTGAACGGAAATAAGGAATTGGTAAATGATTCTCTAACGTTGGCTTGCCTAGTAAGTGAAATGTTAGGCGCCATCACGGTCCCGTAGGTGAGAAATTTTGGGTCGTGACACTATTGGTTGTAAATGAATTTTCAAAAAGAAATTTAATCATGATGGATCTTTAGATAAATATAAAGCTCGGTTAGTAGCAAAAGAATTTTCTCAAAAATAAAATATAGATTATTTTGATAAATTTGCACCGGTAACTAAAATTTCTTCTATTCGAGTTTTAATTACCTTAGCCTCAATCCGTAAGCTTTTTATCCATCAAATGGATGTCAAAATTGCTTTTCTAAATGGTGATTTAAAAGAAGAAATTTATATAGTCCAACCTGAAGGTTGTGTTATTCCTGGATAAGAAAATAAAGTTTGTAAATCAATTAAATCTCTTTATGGCCTTAAACAAGCTCCTAAGCAGTGGTATGAGAAATTTCAACGAGTCTTACTTAGAGACAGTTTTTCTTCAGTTGAGGTGGATAAATGTGTTTATACTAAAGTGGTAGACAATTATTATGTGATAATATGTCTATATGTTGATGGCATACTTATATTTGGTACAAGTTTAAATATTGTGCAAAGTACCAAATTATTTTTGTCTGCTAATTTTGATATGAAAGATCTGGGTGAAGTAAATATAATATTGGGAGTTAAAGTTATAAAGAGTGAAGATGGAATAATGTTGTCACAAGAACATTATGTTGAGAGACTTCTTAAGAAGTTTGAATATTTTAATGTCACATCTGTGAGCACTCATTTTGATGCTAACTCTCAGTTGAAAAAGAATAATGGTGACCCAGCTCAGTATAAATATGCACAGATTATTGGGAGTCTGATGCATTTAATAAATTTTACACGGCCTGATATAGCCTATGATGTATGTAGACTGAGTAAATATACTCATAATCCAAACATGGAACATTGGTATGTATTAGATAGACTAATGAAATATTTGAGAGGAACCATGAATTATGGTATCCTATATAGTGGATTTCATTCTATCTTAGAAGGGTACAGTGATGCAAATTGGATCTCTGATTCAGATGAGACAAAATCCATTAGTGATTATGTATTCACCCTCGGTGGTGGTGCAGTATCGTGGAAATCAGCTAAACAGACGATCATTGCTAGATCGACTATGGAATTAGAGTTTATAGCTCTGGAGTTAGCTAGTTCTAAGGCTGAGTGGCTAAGAAACTTCTTAGCTAATATCCCTTTGATAAAGGACGTATTGCCTCCTGTGTATATATACTATGATTGCCAAGCGGCAATAGCTATAGCAAGGAATAAATCTTATAATTGTAAAAGTAGACACATGGATTTGAGACATGATGTCATAAAAAAGTTGTTAAGAGATGGAGTAATTTTTATTGACTTTGTGAGCCGATCCTCTGACTAAACCTGTGGGAAGAAAATTAATCCTTCAAACCTTAAAAGAGATGGGGTTAAGGCTGACATGTTGTCAATAGAGATGGTAACCCAACCTATATGATTGGAGATCCCATGAAATAGGTTTATATGGGTAATAACAAGTTGATATTGACACTGAATCGCTAAAAGAGAGTGCTTGACTGCTACTAATTGAGAGGTTGGGTTATAACTCTTAAATGAATTCATATTCCTTATGGACGGCGTATTTAAAAGCAATATACGCTTGATGAATTCACCTATATGAGAGTGGAGTGAGGCCGCTCCTATGAGATTTTGGCCTAGTCTATAGAGCTCTCGTGAATAGCCATACACGCGCATGGCCTAGTGGCGCAAAAGCGCGCTAAACAGCAAAATCGCGAGGGTCGAAATGTGATTGATAAAATCTCTGACTTACAATAAGAATTATCGGTTCATAGAAATATTTATTTTACCAGTAATTCTGTGAGTTAAATTTTATCTGTCTAAATTTGGTTCATAGTCCAAAAGACACCAAACTTATTGCATTTGGACCATACAAATTTAATAAGTTTATTTTTAAAAGTCTTTAAAATAGTGGGGAACTATAGCAATATTTTAAAGCCTTTTGGACAAATGTCTTAGCCATTCTAGAAGGCTATCTTAAGTGGCAAAAGAAGTGTAAAAAATGGCAAATCCTCTGCCACGTTTTTGCCATGCAAAAACTGGCAAAAACAAAGTTCTATGCAATTACAACTATAAATAACCACCATAGTTCTATGCAATTACAACTATAAATAACCACCATTGGTTACACAATTCTCAATCATCAGAAATAAAAAGTTCTTTCTACTTAGCTTTCTTCTCTTTCTCGCCTAGCTTCTCTTATTTTCGATTTTATTTATAATTTTTCTTTGTCCTTATTCTCTTTTCAATCTTGTTGGAATATTGTAATACAAATATTTTGTTGATTCTTGTATTCTCTAAATAAAATAGAGGTAAGTTTGTTTAATCCCAGAGAAACATTTCACATTGTTGAAATAATTTCTTAGGACAGTGCCCAACACGACTCAAACTAATTCATATATCTGTTCACAAATAATATTATCGCAGTATTGTTGTTATTTTTCGGTGTCATTTACCTACAGATATAAGTATATGTTGGAATTTCTCATTTTTTTTCATTGTTGAACTTCACCAACATAACCTTATCGGAAAAAATAGAATTTTGCCAGAAAAAAATTCGATTGAGTTAAAAATGTAATTGGTATCTTTTGCGGTGGATGGGTTTGAGGAGAAAGAATGAAGAAGAAAAGAAAGGATTTCTTTTATATTAAAAAATTTATTGGCTTTGGAGTGTATTAAATAAGTATAACTTTTGAGTGGTGTAAGTGTTCAATAGGAACAAATCCAAATTCTAGTGTCGAAATAAAAAAAATTGGACAAATTTAGAGGATGCTTTAACTTTAGCCTAAGGTAAATAAATGATCTTTTAATTTGAGGGTGGAATTGCTCACCTAAATATGGATTAGGTCCATTTTGAATTAATCCATTTAATATCCAATCACTCAGTGATAACATTTTATACCTAAATAATTAGTGATATGTCACTGTTTTATTTTCCCATCTTGTTTAACTAGCAATAAACCAAATAAAGTGAAAGCATGTGAATAAGATTGAAATCGGGGGTTTTAAAATTTTAAACAAAACTTTAGGGGATAAAAAGAAAATTTGTCCTTCTTTCTTTCTTTACTTTCAATTGTGCGAAAAAAATAAAATATAGCATGGTTTATAACTGCTAATTGAAAAATAGCTACAGTTTTAAAACTAATCGAAATTTAACAAATATTTTTTGCAAAAATAAAATCTGAAAAAAAACACCCTTAAAAATCAGGAAATTCCAGCATAGTATGCTGGAGTTCAATTTTTTTTTTTACATATGAGATTCCATCATAATATATTGGAGTTCCAACATAATATATAGGAAGTTTATATGCAAGAGCTCCATAATCCAACATATTATGCTGGAACTTTTTGTGTTTTAGCTAATGTATTTTTGTCTAGATTTTATCTCAGCATGATATAATGGCTATTTTTCACTGACTTTGCAAATTCTGGCTATTTTTCAATTAGCAGTTTGAAAAATTGCTAGCCCATTCTATTTTCTATCCAAAGGCCCGGGCCATACAGCCCAATCCAATACCAATTTGTCTTTATTGGGCTTGGACCTTTGCACTGATCTAAGCCCAATTACTTCTATTTTTGGCAGAAACTCTAAAACTTTCATTACTAGCCGACTATTAGAAATATAATACAAAAGAATAGCATTGGTTAATGATTAACAAGTATGGCAGTAAAATATTTTTATATATAGCAGATTCCAATAAATTAAGATATGATAATAATAAATTTCGAGCGACAATTAAGCTACTACTAAATATACTCCTAATACTTTCTAATATCTTTTCATATATCTTCTCTTGAAACCAATCCATTCCCTAACACATTTAAATAGTTAGAAACTATTTCATTCCATAACGTAATATATTTTTCTATTGTTATGTTGAAAACTTTCCATAACAAATTTTCTACTTTCCATACATTGGAATGTTTACCAGTAAAAAAAATACACGGGCTATATATATAACATAACTCTAATGAAATTATACATCATATATTCTGAAAGAAATAAAATATATATATTATGTGAAAAATATAGTGTATATTTGAGATATATGTACATTATAAATCATGTATTTTTTAAGGAAAATCATGTATATGTACATATGTTGCTTATACTCTTATTTATATTTAAATATATATCATCAATATTCATTTATATTTTTCACTAATATAACATATATATTTGTATACATTATGTTGTTGTAATAATTTCTATACACATATTTATGGCATATTAAATTTTTAGATTTTTTTTGTAAGGTATTTGCTATTAATATACTTTGAATAATACAAGTTGTGTGAGAGAGAAAGAAATAAATGTCGAGATGAGAAAATAATTGAAAAGAAAACCCAGTTGAAAAGATTTGGAAAAAGATTTATTGTAGATTCAATTATATTATTGAAGGCTCCACATGAGAGAAATTAGCTACTACTTAATTGTGATTTTTGAAAAAATCGAAAAGTCAAAGCCGTTACTCATCAATCATCAATCTATACTAGATTAAAAGCATGAATGTCCTTAACGAAATGCCGTTCACCTTTTTTACCCATTAAAAATAGAGCTCACATTGAATAAAATAGTCATTTTATTAATTTTCTAATATCTAGAATTTTAAAATCAACTAAAAATTTATTTATTATAGTAGAAAATCCCAATATTTAGGACATTTAAATAAACTAGAATTTTTCTTTTATAATTCAAAATCCTAATATTTAGGAATCAAATATAAGAACTATTTTTTTTACGTTAAAATACATTTTAGGAATTTAAATTTCAAAGTTTAAATATCTCACCACTAAGCGTTAGATTTGGGTTCAAGACATACTACTTTTTAATTTAAAGTATTGATTCGTCCATTTTTTTTTGTCTAGTACTATTAATTATTCTAAAAGTAAAGCTAGACGAGGAATTAGAGTTAAAAAAGCCAATATACGACTAATATAAGGGAATTAATTTCTGCTTCCTCCCTCTCAAATTATTTATCGTAATTTCTAAAAATAGATAATTCAAATTATTTGTCATTTTAGAAGTTCAAGACAAAATTAATTAATTTTTCCCATTTTATCCTTAGTAGTAATTGTTCTTGAAGATGGAGATGACACATAAATAAAGTAAATGTTCAATGAAGAGAGATTATATTAAAGATATAAATAAGGGTAAAATAATCAAATTCCTTCTAACTAATTTTTTTAAGTGCATATCAAATAGAAATACGATAAATAATTTGAGATGGATGAGATATTTATTAGAAATCAAGAGCCTTTAAATAGGTAGAAAGATGGTGAGTTTGTTAATGTTATGAAAGATTTATTTTAATAATAAGAACGTAACTCCAACCAAATAAATAATTGGTCAATGGCAGAAATCTCATCAATTGATAAATGATGATGAACGATTACAATTACATATTTATTAGTACAGAAGTTGCACTCATCTACAATGTCATTCGTTTTTTTACCCTTTAAAAATAAATTTCGCATTGGACAAATATGTAATTTAAGTTACTTTCCCAATATTTAGGACTATAAAGTCAAGTAATTTTTTTTATTATTGCCTAATATTTAGGAGTTCGAGATCAACTAAATAACAATAAAATACATTAAGAAAAAATAAGAGAATATAAAAAGTAAAAAGTAAGTTTCATTTCAACGAAGGACAAAAAATATTATATATTCGTGTAAATTTTTGTGCCTATATCGTACAAGAAAAATTTTATCGTGTAAGATCAATTTTGATCCTTTATTTTTCTTTCCATACAAAATATTTTCTTGATTGTTTAAATTATATTTTATTAAATTGTTTCACACCTATAATTATTTCATGTGTTAATTTTCCTAATATTTACCTATTTAAGATTTTCAAATCAGTTTTATTTATCGAATATGTATTATTTGAATCATGTCAAAAGTCTTAATATGTAAAATTTAAAATCAATTAAAATTTTAATCATCTTTTACAAATTATTTCCTTAAGCAAATATTTAATTTATTTTGATATAAATTCTTATTCTTTTAATAATTTATTCTTCTTACATATAAATATATTTATTAATTAACGCGACACACACGTACATTAAAACTAAAAACTAGTAAGGTTAAAAATAGATCCCATAATTTATGTCTTCCGTTCGGTCATTAATACTGTGCATAAGTTTTACAATATGCTAGTATTGTAAAAACAATTATTATTTATGGAATAAACTAAAATTAATGTTAGGCGTGTAAAATTCTCATCTCCGAGTAACCCCAGCCGAGTAGCTGCCAAAAAAAAACAAAAAAACTCTCTCAAAATAACCAGTAAAACCCCAGTCGAAAATCAAAGTCTCAAATTCTCAAAACCCTACACCGGGGCTACGTTGACGGGAATGGTCGGTTACTCCCCGCCGGCGAATTCATAGCTTGGTAATATGCTCTTGCTTTTCCCTTTTCGCAGCATTGAATAATGTTCGTGTCATTTTTTTAAATCTTCTTCATGCAGTTATGTCGTTTTTGAGGTTTGTATAACGAAATTGCTCATACATTTGTTCAATTTTTCTTTTAGGTGGAATTTTGAAATAAATCGAAAATTGAAGAAGGCATTGCCTATTGAAGATTGTGGGTGTTGTTACAAGTCACAAAAATGGTACTTACTACTCACGTTTCAGTTTATTGATACTTTTTTGTTTCAATTGACAATATTGTTTTGCATAATTTTAGTGGGTAAGATTTTACTATATGGAATTCTATCCATTTCTTGATTATGTGCATGTCCATGTTAATCTTCTCTGTATTTTACCAATTTTAACTTTTCCCACATTTTAAAATACTCCCTTTGTTTCAATTTATATGACGGAGTTTGACTTGGTACCGAGTTTAAGAAGAAAAAAAAAGACTTTTGAAATTTGTGTGTCCTACAAGCTTAAAGAGTAAAAGTTTTGTGAGTTCATAACATTTGTTAGCTATAAAAGCTTCTCATTAAGGGTAAAATGGAAAGTGTAAAGTTAAATTATTTTCAAATATAGAAAAGTGTCATTTGATTTGAAGTGTGTTATATAAATTGAAGTGGAGGGAATATAAACAATTACTCCCCAGTCCCAAACAAGTTGAGGTTTGCTATATGAATACTCACTGGACATGTTCCATTGTATTATGAGGATTCATTGTGATTTGGCCAGTTTTATGCTGGCCGCTAGACCTACCATAACCCTCCTCCTTTATCCGGAATTGGGACCGCCGATAGAGTTTAAAATGCTTAAATAAATCAAAGTCAAAAAATTTCTCCACCAAAAATCTTCCCTTTATTATGAAGATTAATCATGATTTGGCTAGTTTTGTGCTGGCTGCTAGACTACCGCAACCTTCTTCCTTTATCTGGGCTTGGGACCGGCAACAATGTGAGCAAGCTCACACTGGCAGAGTTTAAAATCCTTAATTAAATCAAATTAATTCTCCACCGAACTAACTATCGAAGTACTATTCAGCATTTTCATTCACTACTTATATAATAAATACTAGTATCTTAAACTCCATACACAATTATATTTTTGTACTTTGAGACAATTCAACTTGTCCTCAATACCAAGCACGTACTGTTGTACACATACACAGTAGTAAAAGAACACACACTTAGCATATGGCAAGTGTTAAGTTGTAGTTTCTGGGATTTCCAGATTGAAGTATGTGATGAATTTTGTGCCTGTCAAATATTTGGAATTTGAGATGCATGGTTTTAAGGGTTTGATAGTATAGTTCTGTGTAATACAGTCAGATATCAGAAAATGGTTCATGAAGCAGCATGACAAAGGTACGGGTAATGGGAGCATGTCCAAGAATGCTCCAGAAAAGCTTTCAGCAGAAAAGCCTTCTCCAGAAAACCTGGTAAGTATTTTGTATCTAGATCATTCTTCCGATTTCACTTGCTTTCTCGTTGCACTCTTGTATGGTTTACGTGTTTGATAATGTTGTTACCTATTTCTTGTTTCTTGGAACCTGTTCCGATTGCCTGGAATGGTAGGGCTGGCTTGTTGCTTCTTTTTGAGATTTCCTGAGACTAATTTCTTTTCTATCGATTTCCTTGACCATGGCCTTCTACTTCAATTATTTAATGAGCAACCAAAAGAAAGAAATGGAATGGCGTCATTTGAGGGAGAAACAAATTACTAGTTAGAGTGGCTTTTTTGAAACATGAAAGCAACAAATCTATGAATCTAACAGATGAGTCAGAATAGATTTACTTTCCCCCTTACTTGGTATGTTTTTTTTTCTTCTTGTGGATTGGGTGCAAATAGCTAAACACGTTTAAAAGAGAAGAAAAAGGTGTAAAGCTTGGAAAAGACGGAAAGTGAAATATGATATCAAGTCTAGGTGTAATTTTTTATTTTAGCTGCCGCTCTTAACTTTGTTAAAACTTGAATAAGTTCATGTAATTTACCATCCTAGTGTCAGGAAAGGTCTGAAGCACTTTAAGACAAACATGAGCTATAAAGAAAGAGAATGAATGGTAACAATCCCTGTGGGGTTTGTCAAAATTTCAGGGGCAGTTAGTCACCAGAACTGAGACTGACACCAATTCGGAGTTTGGGACACTGCTAGTAGTTCCAGCAAATCATTGAAAGCTGACATTTTTTTATCTTTATAGCTTTTAACTCTACCCATCCATAACCAATATACATATCGAATAAAGAAATATACTTGATATGGGGAAATAGTGGAAAGGAATCTACTCTAGAGAGTTTCTGTCTTTCTCTCTTATACTTGGGGCCTTTCTTATTAACTGCAATTCTGCTCCTTATGTATTTCTTCACGTTGTTGAATGATGGCTCCAACTATTTTGAGTTATGACTATAAAATCTGCAAATAATTTGCATATATGGCTGTATCTGCTGGCTTCAGCTCTTGAGCTCTTCCTTTTGTATGCACGTGATTTAGTGCATCGCTTACCTAACCATTTAAGATAGAGAAGGATATCTTGATTACTTATTTCTGGGAAAATCTTACATGTCAAGTGCTTGATAAAAACTTCAGCATCAAGACTCTTGGCAAATCTCGCCTTCTAGGTAGTGGCTCTTTCAGCTGCTCCTAGAACCATTAGGGTTATACAAAGTATGATAGAAAATTAGGGGGAGATGAACTAATCTGAAGATCATTCGGAACTACCATGAAAACTTAGTGTTTTCACCTATATTAAGAATTCTAAACTTCTGAACTTTAACTCCTTGTTTCTATCTTTTGCAGTAAAATAAAAGTTGGTCATCATCAATAAGTCCTGTAGAATATTGTTGATCTTTAGCTTTTTATTGTTATTTTCTCATTGTTGGGGTTTTTAGCTAGTAGGTAGAGTTTTTGAGATGGTGGAATGTTTCTACTGGATTATCAAATGCAATTTCTGAACTTTGAGAACCTACGGACGACAACCTCTTTTGTTTTGTTAATCTTATTTATTGCATCTAATGGACACTAGGTACAAGAAGGACAAGAGACTGCCGGCAGAAGGAAAACTAGTAAATATTTTGCTACAGACAAGGTGAAGGCAAAAGAAGAAAAAGTAGAGGCAGTATCAGCAAAAAGAAAAGCTCAAAATGCTGGTGGAAGTTCATCAGTTAATAAGAAGCCACCAGCTGCGAAAAGAATTCACAAAGCTGAGGATGACGATGACTTTGTACTGCCTGCATCTGCAATGGGAGGTGCCACTCCCACCAAAAAGTCGGCAAGTGGCTCTGGAAGGGGATCTGCACGGAAGTCTGTGATCAGTGATGAAAGTGACGATGATCTTAAGGATACAAAATCTGATCTCAAACCTACTGGAAGAGGGCGTGGTGGACGAGCAGCTCAGACTGGTGGAAAAGGCATCCCTCTTGATGAAAGTGATGATGATGCCTCAGCTGATAAGGACACCAAATCTGGTGGACGAGGGCGTGGTGGTAAAGGACCATCTGCAGCACCAAGTGGTGGACGAGGCAGAGGCGGTGGAGGACGGGGCGGTTTCATGAATTTTGGTGAAAGAAAAGACCCTCCTCACAAGGGGGAAAAGGTAGAAGCGTTGCTGAAGTTAATTTCTTTTACAAGAAGTTGTCTGAGTTAATAAAATTGTGGTCTTTCCACTTTGCAGGAAGTTCCTGAAGGTGCCTCAAACTGTTTAGCTGGTTTGACTTTTGTAATTAGTGGAACTCTGGACAGGTACCTCATTGAGTCTGTTTGTAAATTTTTGAAGAGATATTATGGGGATAAACCCAGGGATGTATTTGCATAAATATCTTTATTGCTTATAAGCATGTAAGACTCACTGCAACTGATGCACTATGTAGAAGGCCAAGTCTTTTCGTCTATATGTTACCTTTTTTAACTTCTCTCAGTATTGGATCTGTAAATATAAAGCTAGACATTCATTTGGTTCTCATGCTTTCAGTTTAGAAAGAGAAGAAGCTGAGGATTTGATTAAACGCCATGGTGGTCGTGTCACAGGATCTGTTAGCAAGAAAACGGTATTGTCCGTGCTTATAAATTTTTGCTAAACTTAATTGTTTTACGGTGTTTTTCACGCTGTTCTGTTGCAGAATTATCTTTTATGCGATGAAGACATCGAGGGACGGAAATCCTCTAAAGCCAAGGAACTCGGGTTTGTTTCCAATGTCAATGCATTTTCTCATTTTCCTTTTTCATTTGGTTCCTGAACTAATATTGGTATCCTATACTTTTGCAACTAGAACTGCATTTCTCACTGAGGATGGTTTGTTCAATATGATCCGGTCATCAAAGAAATCAAAATCAGCTACACAACCCGAGTCAAAGAAATTGGACACTGTTGTTTCTCCTGCAAAGAGAAATTCACAAAATACAAGTAATTCTAAGACTCATTTGCTTTCCCTTTTCATTTTCAATGACTTGTTTATTTCTGGTGATGTACTCATTCTTAAATGAAAGATGAATGGGTTTATGATATTTTTGAACAGTGCCTCTAAAGTTCTGTATGCACTTCAAAAAGAAGAGAAGTAGGAGAATATTGGGTATATATTGTGGACAGAACTCTTGAAAACAAGAATTACTTGGAAATGCCAAACAGTCTGAATGGCTTACAGAAAGAAATAATAGCATAATATTTTTCTTGATCCAAAAAAAAGAAAACAGTATCAGCAATTTCCATTGCCATATAAATGACTGGGACCATAAAAACCATCATTTACATTCTAATTAGGACTGTGCAAGTTAAGACTCTTAGAATTGATTCAATAAGAAAAGACAATGCTAGAAGCTTTTAGATGGCAATTTTGTTTTTGATAAGTCAAGACTTGCAAGGAAAAGGTGAAAGCTTGTTTTAAGTATTAATCCTTCAAAAGTGGCACGGAGATGTGCTGTCAGATGTACAAAGGTACAAAAAGTATAATGTCACTAACTGATTTTAAAAAAAAGGTATAATATTCCTACGACTACCAATCTTTTTTTGGGGATGATCAATAGGTATATGTTATTAACAAAACCCCAGGGGTGCAAGGTTACGATGTTAGAAGAACGCTGGACTAACTCCATTTGGAAATCCACCTTTGCGTCCTAATGATTCAGTTTTCTATTTGGTCAGTAAGTTGGCAAGGTTAATTAATGATAATAGCCTGCCAGCACTAATATGGTGCCTGGTGTATACAAAAGTAGACTCTCCCTTTTACAAAAGAACAAAAGAAAGGACCTCCTCTATAAAGTTACTCCTTAATGAGCTAATGAAATCTATCATTTTATGCACATCATATACATCCTGTGGCCTACACCATAAAGCCAGTAAACACAAACATCTGTCCTTAAAATTGTATATTGAACTTGCTTTGCACACGAAGCACCTAGCATTCCTTTCATTGCCTTCCCAACGTGATAGCAAGTCTTTCAGTCTTTGGCATCACCCATTTAAGCTCAAAATAGCCCCAGAAGCAGATCCCAAAGTTGTTTAGCCATCATAAAAATGGATGAAAATATGATTTCATGTTTCTTCCTCTCTATTGCACAAAAAAGCCATCGCTTTGTCGCTTATACTGAAGAAGTGATGGCGGAGCGGGGGTTATCGTTTTCTGGATGAAGCCATGCGCTTTGGAAAAGTGTGGCTTTAAACTTGACACACTAAATGACCCAAATGAGAAGCGGTTGATTCTTTGAATCACAACTTTGAGTAGTTGGATTAATATCAACTTTATTGTATAGTGGATACTTGAAATTAGTTATTCTTATTGCAATTTGATTATTATAATACTAAATTCGTATATGTTTGGTATTGTTTCATCTTTAGTAAATTGTGCTCCTCTTCAAAGAAGCTTGCGCTTCACTTCTCGCTTTTCGCTTCAAGCTCGTGGACCTTGTCGCTTTTTTGCGCTTTTTGCTTTTAAAAACTCTGGATTTCTGCCGCAAAATTTGTTTGTTACAAAGCACCAGAACTAAAAGTATTTCCTTCTAAAAAAAGTATATACATCAATTTAGGCTCTTGTATTGAAGGTAATAGGGATATAAGTGCTGAAAGTTAATATATAATCCCTCCATCTTATTTTGTGGGGGGCTGTTTGACCGAGCACAAAGTTTAAGAAACAAAGGAAGATTGTTGAGACGTAAGCTGAAAGTACCTAAATTACCCGACTATCAAATAATTAAGTGAGGTGGTGAGAGATCCATTTGTCTTTTCATATTCCTCTCATAAATATTTGAACTTTATATCAAGTGGGTCCCAACAAGTCATGCTATTAAGGGTAAAACGGTGATGATAAGATTTATGAGTTTCCAAATACAGAGATGTGATTTTTCAAGATAAATTAACATGGAAAGTGTGCCACACAAAATCGGATAGAAGAAACACTAAATAGCTGAGTGGTGTATGTAGAAACGGAAACGTGGTTGGCATCCTGGACGGGGAAGGGAGCAGCCTGTACATAGACTAGACAGCTGAGTGATGTTAGCTTACTTCCATGTACAGTAGGAGAAAATGCATCTGATCTCTTTTTTTAGATTGGTGAAAGATGGGGAATGTCAAGTCCGTTAGACGATTGAGCATTGTGTTTCTGGTGCCTCTTATACTGAAGTGATACTTTCACATTCTTGACTTTGAGCCTTCATGGCCTAAAATGCGGCAATGTCATTTTTTAGGTGATGGAACTGGAAGCACTGCCACAAAGATTTTAGCTGCCAAAGAATTGACACCTAGTGCATCTCCTGCCAAGAGGAAAGGCCAAGCTAAAGAGTCTTCACTACCATGGACAGAAAAATACAGGCCCAAAGCTATTGTAGACATAATAGGGAATAAGTCACTGGTATTCTTCTATGTTGCTTTCTTCTTTAATGGCTACACTTCTGAATTAAAAGATATCACCTGGAGTAACTTTACTTTCTATATGGTGCACGATCAGGTAGAACAGATTCAGCGTTGGCTGGAGAGCTGGGATGAGCATTTTCTAAATGCAGCTAGTAAGGGGAAGGGGAAAAAACAGAATGACTCTGGTGCTAAAAAGGCAGTTCTGTTGAGTGGTATGCCGGGTATAGGGAAGACTACATCAGCAAAGGTGGTTAGTCAGCTACTGGGTTTCCAAACCATCGAGGTATTTTCCTTTTAAATGGTGAAAATTCTCGAACTGTCATCTAATCATTTTTCACTTACTCTTTCTTTCCTGTTGGATGTTGGATTAATATAACCGTACCTTTATTTGTTTAGGTAAATGCTAGTGATAGTCGTGGAAAGGCTGATTCAAAAATTGAGAAAGGAATTGGTGGTAGTACTGCTAATTCCATAAAAGAACTTGTTAGCAATGAATCACTAGGTGCTAATATTGGCAGGTAAACCTCTACTCTCTTGAATGTTTGTATCAGAAGTATGATATGCCATAATCCATGTTGATGATTGCAGATCGCACCATCAGAAGACTGTTCTGATTATGGATGAGGTTGATGGCATGTCTGCTGGAGATAGAGGTGGTGTTGCCGATCTTATTGCTAGCATCAAGTTATCCAAAATTCCTATTATCTGCATTTGTAATGATCGCTACAGTCAGAAATTGAAGAGCCTTGTCAATTATTGCTTACCAATTGTCTTCCGAAAACCGACCAAACAGCAGGTCATTTCCACAGTTATTCTTGTCATCTAACAATTCCTTCTTTGGGTAAGAGCAATAATAGGATGGTATAAGTAAAGAAGGAATTGTTAGATGGCATATTCTTCTTGCACTTAGTTATCTTTACTTGATTTGAATTTTAGTGCTGAATTTCTCCAAATTATGCAGTACACTAATGAATATATGCAATATACTTATGCTAGTCAGTGTACCTTCCACAGTGTCCTGTTATGGACAAGATCCAAGCTACCCTTAGCTCCAGTAATGTTTCTGGTGTTCCTTGCTGGATCTTTTATAGTAGATATAAGAGGTGAAATTTTTTGTTGAAATTATTACAGCTAATAGTGAGAGTATGTTTTGACAGATGGCAAAGAGGTTAAAGCAAGTGGCAAATGCTGAAGGCCTTCAAGTCAATGAGGTTTTATTCTCTTTCAACAACTTGCATAAGTTCTTCTTACATGTTGAAGAAAATGTATTTAGTAATATTTGGAACTATCCTATCGCATTCAAAAGCCATCATCCCCGATAAAATGTGAAAATTGGTTTCACTTGTCAACATTTGTGGACTGTTGTACTTAGTTTGATATTGCTGGTTTCTTGAAGTGCATGTAGTAAAGTAATCCAGATCTGAAACACCAAGATGAAGACCTATGAATTTTGTTGTGGAGAAAGTAAGAGTTCATTTTTTTCTGATCAAGTAAGGAATGTCCAAAAATATGAGTTGTTTTATGCAAGTAAATCCCTAGTTGTTCAATTAAAACATCTCAATTTGTACTTGTGGAAATAGTGACGTGTATTTGTGTCAATATATATTTGTTTGAGTACTTTCCTGCTTAAATTTGTCGGTAGCATGTATAATTTGGTGGTGCACCTACAAAACATTCGGAAAACATGTCCTTTGTTGTTATCTGGGCATCCATCTGCAAACTTTCTGAGATTCATGATTGATTTTCTTCTTCTATTTCTTTTTATAGATTGCTCTTGAGGAATTGGCAGAACGTGTTGGTGGCGATATGCGTATGGCTCTAAATCAATTGCAATACATGAGTCTCTCCAAGTCTGTGATCCAATACGATGATATAAGACAGCGCCTTCTAAGCAGTTCAAAGGATGAAGACATCTCACCCTTCAAAGCTGTCGAACTGTATGCATGTCTTCGATTCAACCTCTCTTTTAGCATTTTACCAAATTGATGTCTAATTTTTCCCCACATATGGATTGAACTACGTTGGATTTTCTAGTTGCTTTGTGTCCAAATATGTGGTAGTGACTATTCCACTACCTGTGCTGTTGAGCAGCTTAATCAAAAATTAGTAATATTTGGAATAAAAGCACCTAAAACTAATCCGCAATATCATTTAATTAGCCACCTTCCTACTTGTTGTCCATAATTCATTACGGGATCCATATTTATATATCACCATAAGCCATAGCAGTGTAAATATTTGGTTATTGTACTCTTTTTTCCCTTTTCACCTTTGATCTATGAATTTCTTTTACAACGTCAATGTATAACTCTGTCTCATGGGAAATAAGTTGAAAGAGGTGGATGTCAATTTTCCTTACTCAGCTTTATATGCGAATCTTCATTTTGACAGAGTGGGTGAGAATGGATTATGGGAAATAAGGAGTGAGGTTTAACAAAGAAGAAAGCAGAAGCATTTTCTTTTGCTTGCTTTTGAGGGTGGGAATGCGGAGGGCATTTAAGAAGATTCAGCATACCAGTATGCTTGAAACTAAGCAGTGATCCCCTATAACTTATCCTATGGGAGTATAGAGTTGAGTAGTCAGCTTCTTTGAACACTGTTCTCTGATAGAATTTGTATATTTGTCACTTGCTTTGGATATTGCAGTTTGTTACAAATTACACATTCTTGAGATATGGACTCCTCTTTTTTTTATTGCTTTTACTTCAAATTCTGCCATAAAATAGCTTGCATTGCCTAGTGAATGATCTCACTAAAAAAAAAAAGGATCTCACTTTAGTACTTTCATCTGACTACAGCATTCACTGCTATCACATTGGATAATTACTTTCACGCTCTGGCCTTGACATAAATATGATTTTTTTACTGACCAGTTATGTTTGTTCCTGTGTTTATAGGCTGTTTGATTTTAATGCCAAGAACTTGAAAATAGATCGAAGAATTGATCTAAGTATGAGTGACCTAGATCTTGTCCCGCTTCTTATACAGGTACTCTAGATCCATAAGGTTACTATTTGTGCTTGAGATTTACTCTCGTCTGAGTTAATTTTCCTTTTATATGTCCCTGTCTATTTTTCTCTATATCACTTTGAGACCTTGCAGAATGGAGTGTATTCATTCAAGTAGAATAATATCAATTGGAACTGATTGCTTTGCTGTTTTCTTTTTTTCTTTTCAGTTTTCACACTCCATGTTTTATTTCCTAATTAATTTCTCTTTTGGATTAATTTTCCAAGTTTGGTACCTGATGATCTAACTTATAATGACATGCCCCGAAAAAACCATTATGCAGTAATCTTGTATCTTATTTTAAGCTAGTATATTTAAGCTCTCTTGGTTAGTTGTTCTTATCTCTAGAAATTCTGCTTTATATGGTAGCTTTGGGATATGTGTTTACTTTAATGGTCTTGCTTCCATCCATAATTTATGTCTTACATGCTCATTTGTGTTCTTTAGATTGCTATATTTCCACGTGTTGAGAACTTCATTGTGTTCGAGAGAAGACAGTTGTTTGAGAAGTGCTGAAGGGCTTTGTTCCTGTGTGATGTTTGGGTAGTGTTACATTAGGATCTATGCTATAAAGCTGACTGTATGCTTCAGATGGTTTACTTTATTTCTTTTCCTTTTTCCTTTTTTTTTTTTGGGGGCATGATCATGCTTGTCAGCAGTCTGTGTACCTCCTCTTTCTGTTACTTGATATTGTTCTTGGTTGTCGTTCATACCGTCTATGCCATATCAATTGCCTCATTAAACGAGTCATACACAACAGAAGGCTAAAAATTGACTTTGTATCGATTTCACATTGGTATAGTAGGATTGAAAAGCTTCTGAGAAAGTATCAGTATGGTTTAAAATATTTTATGAGTAGGCCTCCATATTATTTGGTAAAATGATTTCCCCATGTGATGGCAGGAGAACTATCTCAATTACAAGCCAAGTTCTGTTGGCAAAGATGATGATGGTTTAAAGCGGATGAGCCTAATCGCGCGTGCTGCTGACTCTATTGCAAATGGTGATTTAATAAATGTACAGATTCGTAGATACCAGCAGTGGCAACTATCTCCAGCTGGTTGCCTTTCGTCTTGCATAATTCCGTAAGACAATTTCTAAGCTTCTCAAGTTCAGTTGCATTTAAGTTAAACTTTTTTCTTATAATGCTGGCTACTTATATAATTTCTTGTTTTTTTTCCTACCTCATTGTAGTGCTTCGTTGTTGCATGGACAGAGGCAGACTCTTGAGCAGGTGACTGGTGCTTCTTATTCTCCATCTCTAAGATCTGATGGCTGAGCAATGCATAGCTTTGCTTTCATTTTAAGCACAATATGTTGTGCCTTTCTCTCAAATCTGATGGCTGGATCTAAGTTTGTCTAGAGATCATCATGTTATACTAGTAGTTTTCTACATTAGATAATTACAGGTGGTTCAGTATTGGTATTAGATGTCGAAAAGTTGTGAGCTGTTTCCAGAGATGTGGTCTCAGTATATTTTACATCTTATGGTTTCTAATTCTTTGCCTGTCATTTATTAGCTTTCCAGGAGTTTTCACTTGAATATATTTTAATTATCATCCAATCAGGACTTATTTGAGACGACTGAAATTAAAGTGAGGGTTAAATTTTGCAGGGAGAACGCAACTTTAATAGGTTTGGTGGCTGGCTAGGAAAGAACTCTACAATGGGAAAGAATTACCGAATTTTGGAGGACTTGCATGTTCACCTACTCGCTTCTCGTGAATCATATTTGGGAAGGTACTTTCCTTTCGTGTTCAGTTTGACATATTAGTTTTCTTCTCATTTTTCATCTAACCTGATACATGTTCATTTCATCGATCTGTATCTTGTAATCTTACATTAATTTTCAAAGACTGAGTGTCTTCAGTTATCCACTCAATTAGGGCATGTGTTTCTTTTATTGTTATGTATTCATTATTTTCTTATTTTCTCCAGCTTATGATTCGTTTCTAATTCTTTGTTATTTCTCAGAATACAAATAATAAGATCTGGTATACAGCGCATGTCCTGATTTCAGACGATTGTTCTAGATTCAGAACTTGTGAAAATTCTTTTTCAATACCTGCATAAGTATAGATGAAGTCAACTGTGTACATAATCTTCTAAAGCGACTGGTGTTTCCACGATGCAATGTCTTGTCCTATTCCCCCTTTTCTGCCTGTGCCCCCTTCCGTGGTTAGTGTTAATCAATTGTTTAAGAATTAATAGTTGACAAAAAAACTATTGAAGTGTTACTATAGCAGGGTTCTCCTGTTTTGTGTACACTTTTTCTTCCAAAATTTGGAACTCAGTCAAAGTTTCAACCACTTCTTCCTGCACATTGCCTGTAAACAGTCTTTATGCATTCGTGGTAGCTGTGTAATATATTTTCTCATACATTTCAGGGCAAACCTGAGACTTGACTACTTTACTCTTCTTACAAAGAAGTTGACAGATCCATTAAAACTGCTACCTAAGGTGATTATTCATCCTTAACCCGAATTTCGTTGTGTATATCTGTTTGCATGGTTAACTATGAATGTTATTGCCAGGATGAAGCTGTCGAGAACGTTGTGGATTTCATGGATTCATACTCTATAAGCCAGGATGACTTCGATAATATTGTGGAGATATCAAAATTCAAGGTATACCATTGTTTTAATCTCTTCTCCTAATTCCTCTGATGCACTTTTAAAATCTGTTCATGTGTTGACTTGACTGCATTTGCACCAGGGACATCCAAATCCACTGGATGGTGTTCAGCCTGTTGTGAAAGCTGCACTGACAAGGGCATACAACAAAGGAAGCAAATCACGTGTTATTCGCACAGCAGATTTAATATCCCTTCCTGGAATTAAAAAAGCTCCCAAGAAGCGGGTTGCAGCGATGCTGGAGCCACTAGATGAAGGCTTAGCTGAAGAAAATGGTGAAGCAATTGCTGAAGATGAAGAGAACTCATCAGAGACAGAGGATATAGGTACACCCCTTCTCAAATTACCCCATTAAAAGGGAGGATGATAATGTGCCATTCAATAATTTTACCAGAGCAGTTGACTGGAAAATCTTAAAGATAGATAATTCCATCGATATGAGCTCCATAGTTAAGAAATGTTGTTCTACATTTGGTAGCAATAGCGGTTGCGAAGAAATCATGCACATTATAGTTTGTGTTTCCTATGTGCCTCTGCAGTAAACATTTTCTATTTGCTCTTATTTCAATGTTAGGACTTCTCATTAGGGAAAAGTGATGACATTTCTCTAATATAGAACGGTGTAATTCTTTTAGAATAATTTGGAGCAGTATTTGATGATGTTATTGCTTGTTTCGGTCAACTCTGCAGATGTTGAGAAAAAGTTGGAGTCAGATCTTCAGAGTCTCAATTCGAAGGGTTAGTGACGCTCAAGAACAATTGCGTTTACTTCTTCATTTATCTGCATGTATTTACCGTCTGACCGTCTTCTACCTACCTGTTAACACTCTTTCCCGTCTTTCCTTTTATCTGCTTTTGTTTTACAACAGGAATCCAAGTAAATGTAGATCTGAAGGGTGCTGGTGGAAAGAAGCCGTCTGCTGGAAGAGGAAGAGGAAGTTCTAGTAGCAGCAGGGAGAAAGGAGGCGCTGAATCCTCGGGCAAGAGAGGTGGCCGGGGTTCTGGAGCTACCAAGAGAAAGAGGTGAAACCCGAAAACATCTTCCTGACCTGACCTGACTTAATGTTGTCTGTTACAACCATCAGAAACTTTGTTTAGCTATTTGTGTAAAGAAAAGGGGGTCTTAAGTTGATCGGTGTACATTCTACCTACTTGAAACTAACGAGTAACTATTTTCTGTCTTTATTTTTGTTTTGTATTCAAATTTTGGCATCTCGTGTCAGTGTCGCGTTAATTCTGTTCCACTATCCTATGACACTTCGTTTACTGCTAAGTTACAACTTAGTAATTCTGCTGGGAATGCCAACTTCAAATCCCCGTATGTTTTTGGCAGCTGACTGCATGTTTTAATTCTTAACCCTGAATCAAAGGGGCCTGAAACGTCACTTGAAAAAGAGCAGTTCGGTACACTAAGCTCCCGGTATGCGCGGGGTCCGGGGAAGGGCCAGACCACAAGGGTCTGTACGTACGCAGCCTTACCTTGCAATTTTGCAAGAGGCGGTTCTCACGGCTTGAACCATTGACCTCCTGGTCACATAACAAAATCGTCACTTGAAAGGCTTGATTAAATAGGTGCCGATATACATGTGAAAACAGCTAATATGGGGTTTGGATTTATAAAAAAATTAGAAAGCAGTTAGCTTTTACTTTACGATGATTCAAAATTAACTTCGACGAATATTCTTAATACCTGAAGCTGTTAAGCTCTCGATAGCTAGTTTGCTTGGTTCTGGTATTTAGTAGTAAATAAATGATAAAAATTTACACTTGGTATTTACATCAACCTAAGCTGTTATAGGGTCAGAATTTATACAAGAGGATTTAAAAGAAAACAAGTGTCACATATGATATTTGATCTTGTGATCTAAAGCAGTACATGAATTCATTTGCCACTTTGTTAGACTTTTTCCTTGTATCAAAGGAATTTCACAACTTACATATAATAAAATGAATCGTTGTGCTATTTGTACAATATAAATTTTCGATGAAGGAGATTGAATTGGATGCCCTTCCCTCCACTGAGCTCCGCATTGAACCAAAGTAATATATGACACATATCTACACATACTCTTACAACTAACCATAGAAATTAATACACATTTCACCTTAGTTTTAACTAAATTATGATAGATTGGAATGATTTAGAGTAAACACCGAGTGCGTATATGCAGAATTTAGACTTTAGAGGGGTCTTTAGGGGATCCAATGACCATTTCTGTAGTAGGCTAACTCGCACAAGTCTATCGAGAGAAGATGAGAATATTCAAAACTAGAGAAAAACTGTAATAAGAAAAAAAATGGTTACCCCTCATGAGAAATTCATTAAGTCCATTTTAATTAGATGTGCTTTTTTGGATGAAAAACTAGTTGAAGATAATATGGAGAGACAACAGATAAAATATTTTATAATATTGTAAAGAATATGGTTAAAAACATTTTAAAAATGTATATACGTTAGGGGGCAAATAAGTAATCATAGGACAAAGTGCATCTCAAAAAATGATGCAGATATTAGTAAGTAATCATAAAAGCATAGTGTGTGAATCAGAAAATGATACACCCAAGTGTATAATGTGATGAGTTCAAAAGTGAAAGATAAACAAGTGATTTCTTCCATTTTGTAAACTTGATTTGCACCTATGTTTTTCTTTTCTTTTCTTTTCTTTTTCTCTCCAAATTTTTGTAAGTTTAAGTTCTATGAAAATTTTATAGAATTAGGTTATTTAAATAATTACAACTAATTTTACGGGTTCGAGTCGTAAAAATAGTCATTTATACTTGGTAAACTGTCTATATCATATCTCTTGGATGCGGGACTTCTCTCGACCCTGCTTGGACGGGGCTGCCTTTTTAAAAAAAATATATTAATTGATAATTTTAAATAAATAATAAATAAGCTATTAAATTATAGTGGTATAAAAAATTTATTACAATACAATGAATTTATATTCCCTATCTATAATTCTCCCACTTTTGGGAAAATTTCTTCTACATAATCCGTATGTAGTAAAACCAAAACCCCTTCTAAAACCCCCTCTCCCCACACAACCAACTCATCTTATCTCCTCCTCAACTCTTCAACCATGTACATGGCTTCTTTCAAAATCTCACTCCCTTCTAATTTTTCATTCTTGAACTCAAACCCCAAATTCACATTCCCAAAAATTAAATCTTTTCCACTTTTGTCAACCCCTTTTTGCATTAAATGTTCAAAGAGGGTAAAAAGAAGGGGAAAATTAAGGTACCCATCAGAGAAAAAGAAGCTGAAACAGCAACAAGAAGAAGCTCAAGTTGATGTTAAAAACAAATTTGAAGGGATTTGGAGGCTATCTAAGCTCAATGTTTCAGTTCATAAAGACCCTGGCAAAGATTTCTTGGGTCTTTCTGATGCTTTGCTACAAGAAATTGCTAAAGTTCTTGAATTTCCGGTAAAAAAAGAGAGTTAAGTTTATAGTTATATTTTTGACTGTTGTGTTGAGGGAAAGTAGTAGAAATTGCAAAATGAAAATTGGGTTTTTAATTTGTGTTCAATTAGTTTCACCGTAAATATAGCTTAATTTGATTTTGGTTGTCCATTTGACCAATCTGTTTAGTATGATTTTTTTTAGTGTTGTGGTAAGGGAAAGTAGTAAAATTGCAGAGCAAGAATTGGTTTTTGAGCTTGTGTTCAATTAGTCTCAACTTAAATAGTACTCCCTATGTTCCAATTTATGTAACATTCTTTCATTTTTAGTCGGTCCTAAAAATAATGACACTTTCTATATTTAGTAGTAATTTAACTTTAAAATGTCGATATTATAGCCACACAAATATTTATAGCTTATTTTTAGACCACAAGTTTCAAAATTATTCATTTCTTTCTTAAACTTCGTGTCTATTCAAATACCATCACATAAATTGGGATGGCGGGAGTACCAATCTGTTTAGTTAAATAGGATACATATAGGATCAATTATTTTTGCTTGAAAAAGTGGGACATTAGTGAAAATAATGTTTGCTTTATGAAGAATGTGGACTTTTCCAGAGTAAAATATTAGTATTACAATTTTATTGGAAGTGTAAATAATAGGCTACCTTATAGAAAGCGAACAATGTAAGAGATTTTGAATTCAAAGGCAGAGTTAGGATTTTAAGTTTGTGGATTCTTGATTATAGAAAAGGCGGCATACTGGGTTCTGTGATAAATTATTTATACATATTAAGTGGATTTTTTTAACGAAATATAGGATTTGAGCCAAAGCTACTGGGTTATGTCGAACCCGTACGCAGTACACTAGCTCCGCCCCTGACTTTAATGTTCATAGACTGTAAACATTCACCAATCTGATACAAAACTCTGTTATATGAGTTTAGGATCATTTAGCATCACGATGTTGACAATATGCATAATATGAATCAGTTATTTAGAAGAGCATACTTGATCCATGATGATTCTTGAGTCGACATTCAATAACATCGCCTTTTTACTTGCAAATCTGTGTAATTTTGACCAATCAATATATAATTAGACCAATTAAAAAATGAGCCAAAAATAGAGATAAGTCTAGTTCAGAAGCTCTAAACATGGGGCACAACTACAAATATGATGTTGCACAATTCAAAAAGAGAAGGAACACTATTAATTTTAGCTAGACGGAGTAATCTGCATTTATTATATTCAAGCTTAGAAATTTTCGGAGTATGTTCTCTGCATTTATGTTAAAATGTGCTCTTCTTTTCTGTTTTGTAGGTTGCTTCAATGTTGCCACAAGACGCATTTAAAGTTGTTAGAAAATCTTTTGATGCTCGGAAGGTTTGTTTCCCTAGCAATTCTTTTGAAACATTCCCTCTGTGTCAGGGTTGGGTAGCTTGGGTTGGGTTGTTTGCTTCTGTATCAAGTAATCTGCATGTCAAT
Organism: Nicotiana otophora; assembly: GCA_000715115.1. NCBI lineage: Eukaryota > Viridiplantae > Streptophyta > Magnoliopsida > Solanales > Solanaceae > Nicotiana > Nicotiana otophora. The sequence goes on from AWOL01S0118241.1 coordinate 29,151, forward strand.
TTTGTAATATTAGATGTTCAACCATCTTAAGTTCCAATATAACCACCATTTGGTGCTCTAGATAACTTATTAGCTTTACAATTTGTTCTAAAGTTTAAGACGAAGACCATACTTAAGCGACATATCTGGATTATGAATATGTAAGAGCCAAAAGTATTAGGGTCACTCTGTTCATTGTAAAAATGTTCATAATCAGGAATGTGATTTGGTACGGATTTTCAATCCGAAGAAGTCATGATCACATTGACAATTGGAGCACTAAAACTGTCAATGCATCCTATGGAGTAGGGCCCTGGAAGTATATTAGCAAACTGGGGAATGGATTTTTTCAGAATATTCATTTCAAGCCAGGCAGTGGAAGTCACATTAAGTTTTGGAAGGATAAATGGCTAAGCAACACTGCTCTCATGAAGGACTATCCTAGCTTATTCAACATTGCCTTGGACAAGAATTCTTCAATTGCTCATAACGGGGCAAATAATAATTGGGATGTGCATCTCAGGAGATCTGTTCAAGACTGGGAGATGGAAGACTTGATGGAAGTGCTAGCAAGATTAGAGGCCTACAACATTGATGAGAATGTCCCAGACAGCATGAGATGGGGTTGTAAAGGTCTTTATACTGTTAAAGATTGCTACAAGCAACTTAACAATCAGAACCAGGTATTGCATTCATGGCCTTGGAAACTGATATGGAGGACAAAATTACGTGTGAAGGTGACATGCTTCAATTGGATTGCCCTTCATGAAGCCTGCTTAACACAAGATAACCTACGCAGAAGGGGATTTCAGCTGGTCAACAGGGAGACACCAGGAAACAGTTAATCACCTACTTCTACAATGCCCAATAGCCACAGACCTATGGAACATGTTCTTTTGTATTTTTGGCCTAAGCTGGGTCATGCCACAGAGCCTGAGAGAGGCACATATGAGCTGGAGTCTTTGGGAGGTTGATAAGGCCATCAAGAAGATCTGGCTTATGATCCCTGCAACTATTTTTTGGTGTTTATGGAACGAGAGGAATAGAAGATGCTTTGATGGCACCTCAAACCCAAACCACTTGCTCAAATCTAAATGCCTGCTCAATATTTTTTGTTGGACAAAGTTGTCCCCCGCAAATAGTACAGGACACCTGTTGGACTTTATTAGCTCTCTTTTCCTAGATTGAGACTTCGTTTTGTGGCAAACATTGTTCTCCTGTATTTTTTTGTTTATTTAGCAAATATGCCTCTTGTAACTTTGCATCTTCTTGATGCCTTCTTAATGAAACATATACTTCATCATAAAAAAAAAGTCATGATCACATTGGAAAAAAAGTTATCCAAATGTCCAACCATCTATCCGTTCATTTATTTATAGCAGTTCAAGCTTGTGATTGGGAAAAGAGAACATATCCAAACCTAAAGCTACTTGTACTGAGAAACATGCATGTATCTACTTTTATTTCCGAATACATTATGCTACCTGTTTAATACTCAATATGCAATTGAGCTTACTATGGTATGTGTTCTTGAAGATAGTGTTGGGTCTACTTGGTAACTTGGTAGCACTGGCATTCAAATAAAACTTGTAATAGCTACAGTTGAACACCATGGGTGTATCATGTATGTATTTAACTGCTTCGTTAACCTTATTGCAGTTGCAAAAGGAACCGAAGTTTGTGTATTCAGTGGATATGGATGTCCAAAAACTAATAAATTTAGAGCCTCGTACTTGGGAATTCATCTCTGAATTGGAACCCAAGGTTGGCCTAATTGAACATTTGCCTCATGACAGAACTTCTGGTGATATAATGAGCATAGTACACGATTGCCGAAAGTTGGGTGAGAATGCAACTACTTCAGAAAGGGGAGATACGAATCTCTGCAACGGATCACATATGTATCCAAATTATAGAAAACCAAAAGTTGCAGTTGTTGGTAGTGGGCCTGCGGGGTTGTTTGCTTCACTTGTGCTTGCTGAATTTGGAGCAGATGTTACACTGATGGAAAGGGGACAAGCCGTTGAGAAAAGGGGCCGTGATATTGGTGCGCTAGTTGTTCGACGGATATTGCAAGAGGAGAGCAACTTTTGCTTTGGGGAGGTTATATCCCGATTCACTTATTTCCTTCAAAGGTTTTTCCAGCTTCTTGAGATCAATTTCTGCAATCTGCCTCTGTTTGTTTTGTGCATCTATCTGTCTGAAGCAATTCTTGACATATATTGTTTGCGGCGCATGGAAGTATCTATGACATTAGAAATGTATAATGGGCAAATATTTTTGGGCAAGAATACCAAATAAAGTTGATAACTGATTTTGATCTTAATGATTTGAAAATACTATTCCAGAACTAATTTTCATCGTTGGAATGGCAGTATTCAGATATGCAATTTGAAAGCTGACTCTCACTTAATGATTTGGAAAGAGATGTTTTAGTGCTAGAATTAAGTAACTTCTTTCATTGATTTAGATTTGTATGCAGGTTTCAGCATTTTACTGGTTCTTTGTTTCTGGTTTATGAGGTCAAATAGATTGTAGATGTTACAGCCATTGGGTTTCCTTAGCTACTTATTTACAAAGGACTTATGTGTGACAGGGTGGTGCAGGTACTTGGAGCGATGGGAAGCTAGTTACTAGAATTGGAAGAAACAGCGGTAGTGTTTTAGCAGTAAGTTGCTTAATCCTGGAAGATTATACTCTGATTTCTTACCTATGCATTCTATAGTTCTCTATGTGTTCATTAATATGTGTTCCTTCATACGCGTTAGTTGTGTCAGTTATCCTTGTCATTTCACCCTTCATCTTGAATTCCAGGTTTTGGAAACACTGGTCCATTTTGGAGCTCCACAGAAAATTTTGGTTGATGGAAAACCTCATCTAGGAACTGATAAATTGGTTCCACTTCTTCAGAACTTCCGGCGTTACCTGGAAGAGTTGGGTGTAAGTTATTTGCAACTTATGCCTCTAAGAAAAGAAATGCGAGAGTTTTAGGGTTGTGAGAAATTCTGTTTTCTTATTGGTATGGTCAGGTCAATATCATGTTTGGAACAAGGGTAGATGATTTACTTGTCAAAGATGAACATGTGGTGGGAGTCAAGGTTTCTGACTCAAGCAATAACAGCTCACACTTCACGAGCCAGAAGTTGGGGTATGATGCAGTGGTTCTCGCAGTTGGGCATTCTGCACGTGATACATATCAGATGCTTCTTTCTCATGGTGTCAGCCTGGTTGAGAAAGATTTTGCTGTGAGCTCCAGTCCGCATGAATTATTTACTAGTTTATATCTTCCTTCTCCTTCCTTTAATAAGAATATTTGTATCTCTGTATACATATGCATAATGCTATATGGCTTGGCTTGCTGCTTTATATTTTCAATTACAAGGCATTAGACCTCTTCTCTGGGCTGAGACAGGAATTTGGAAGGGAGAGGGTTTACTAACTGGTGCTCTAGTGGTCTTACTAATGGCAGAAAATTAATTTGCTACATTTGTGATAACACCAATTTTGTTTTTCAAAAAAAGAAAATTGTGGTGAGAAGTGGCGATATTATCCAGATGTGGGTATTAAGTATTATTCCTAAGTCCTAACTGTTAACTTTATTGAAAAGCATCAACGTAGTCGAATTTGATTATATAAATTTAGTTTTCAGATATTGAATAAATTGATACCATTTTATATGGATATCTGATCATTCTACAACGTCCTACATAAAGATTTGGATATGCTTATAAAATGGAACTCCCATACAAGAAGTAGAATTTTACGATCGATGTTTGTTGGTCAGTCCAAATGGATTCACTAATGGAGTTTATTCCACAATGCAGAGTATTCATCTTATCCTATTATCCTAAAGACCTAAACCCTCACTTTGATCAACAATTTTTTCTTTTTTCCTTTCTTTTTGAGTCTTACGATAGGTGCAAAATCCACCATGAAATCAAAATTTCACGGACTGCTTTATTGTCTTGTAAATAGTAGAGTACCGCATGTTGCGGATGTCATCCCGTCTCTGTGTTGTGTATGAGCTTGTCTGTTCTTTTCTCTCCTTGATGTCTTTCGCTTTTTTTTGGTTCATTAGTATTGACTCTCGTGGTATTGATTTTTGCTATAACCTTGTTGGTATCTCATCATTGGCAAAGATACTTACATTCTTCTAATAACTTGTATTAACTACAGGTTGGCCTGCGGGTTGAGCATCCTCAAGAATTAATCAACAGCATACAGGTTATTCACTACATATAATTCAATCGTTAATCTACTAGTGATAAAGTGTATTTGTTTTTCCTGTTGTATCATGATGACGAGATGTTTGGTTGATTATATTTTCCTATAACAACATTAGAAACGCTCGGTGTTGACAGTCCCTTGTATTAATGTCGAGTAAAGAAACCCTTGTTTCTTAAATGATGCAACAGTAGTGATTCAGTGGGCAATAGCTTATTTTGTATTATAGTGTTTACAAACTAAGGGTAATTCAAGAGTTTGCCGTGGTGTACTTGCGACCTTAAAGTTCCTCTTTTAGATGAAGTCAACATAACAAAATATGATGCTTTGTTCTTCAATTTCCTATGCTTATTCATTGTCTATGAGCAAGTACATGAGTTACATTTTCCCCTCTTAGATGAAGTATATTTTCGCAATTTATCATGAAATTAATTTGTTTTTGGTCCAAATATTTTCAGTATTCTGGATTAGCCAATGAAGTTCTAAGTGGACGTGGAAAAGTGCCTGTCGCTGATTACAAGGTCGTTGAATATGTGAATGCTGAAGATACTGCTTTGACTTCAAATTCTGGACCAATAAATCGCAGTTGTTACTCCTTTTGTATGTGTCCTGGTGGACAGGTACAACAATTGCTCTTGTTCATAATTACTGAATGAAATATTATAGTTGCTTTTCCAACTTTCTAATTAGTAATTACATTGAATTTTCGTTTCTTGCACCACAAATCCATTTTTCAATTGACTTCAATGTACATTTCGATATAATTTACTGGGCAAGATTTTGGCAGGTTGTTCTAACTAGTACAGATCCATCAGAGCTCTGTATAAATGGCATGTCCTTTTCTCGACGGTCATCTAAATGGGCAAATGCTGCACTTGTTGTTACTGTCTCGTCAAAGGATTTTGGTGCTTTGGACTTGCACGGACCTCTCGCTGGTGTTGAATTTCAGGTACTTCTTAAGTGTCCATACTAGTTGTTTAGACATAAAAATGTTATGCAGGAAGTATTTTGGATTCCCGGATGGTCACATTAAATTTGTGAGAATTAACGAAGCAAATATTTACTAACATTTTGGGAACAACAATCAACTTAAAAATCATTTGTCTCAAAGGAGAAGCTATTGAGCTGATTGCATAATTACTTCGTGTACTTTGATTTGTTTGGCATGCGCTAGTTAGGATGAGAATGGAAGGTTTTTGTATTGCATGTGAAAGTGAGTTCGAAAGCAGGTTCCACTTATCTGTTACGTTGAGAAAGAAATGAAATCAACTTTTTTGTGTGTGTGGAATAATAGGCATTATCTTGATATGTGAGAAAATAGAAACCATAACATTATTTGAAAAAGAAAGTATATAAACTACAGTTTTCGTCTTTGAGAACTTAGTTCAATCGGTGGATTGTCACCTTTGGTTGGACATTGGTTTTCTATATTCTTTCCTTGCAAAGTAACTGTTTTATTACCCCTAAGCCACTAGTCTAATGTAGTTACCTTTTCCTTTTGCCATTTAAAATGCTACTCATGTATTTTGATTTCGGTTGTATAATTGCAGAGAATGTTTGAACGCAAAGCGGCTGCAATGGGCGGGGGCAATTTCGTGCTACCTGTTCAAACAGTGACTGATTTTCTTGACAACAAATTATCAGGTAGACCTCTTTGTTACTGGTGAGAGGATTGACGGGGTAGATATTTCGTATAAAATACTTATGTTGCTTAAAATTTGTTTTACAGTGACATCATTGCCGTCTTCCAGTTATAGATTAGGAGTAAGAGCAGCGAATCTCCACGAATTATTCCCTACTCACATAACCAGCTCTCTGCAACAATCACTTTTAAAGTTTGACAAAGAGGTATTTTCTTGTCTTGAGCATATGATATCTCGTATATATAATGTCCGTCTCTGAAAATTAACGTCATATCTGTTGATCTTGGAACTACAGTTACCGGGATTTATTTCCAGTAGTGCTCTTCTTCATGGAGTAGAGGTAATGCACGCCTTTCTTCGTAAAATCATTAAGCATCAAATCCAATCTTACATCCCGACGTTTGGACTAAGCATTCGAGTTAATAACTTGCACATTTTCTTGATTCTGGAACCAAAGTTGTAATTTTGTTTCCTCCTCATTGCAGACAAGAACTAGTTCACCTGTCCAGATTTCTCGAAGCGCTGATACTTACGAGTGCACATCCCTAAGAGGACTTTACCCTATCGGAGAAGGAGCGGGTTATGCTGGTGGGATAGTAAGTGCAGCAGTTGATGGCATGTACAGTGGATTTGCATTAGCGAAAAGTTTAGGTCTTTTTCATGCCAGCATCGAGTCGGTTTTAGGGAAGGCTCAGAGTGCTGGAGTTGCAAAGTACTAACAAGTGACACCATTATTTTGTTTTCACACTCACATTGTTTAAATCACAGGGCGCTTACCGCGATCTTGCAAGTTGCGGTGCTTCATTTTTAGTCTATATGTAAAAGGGCAACTCGGTGTATTAAGCTCTCGCTAAAGTTCCTTGTCTCCTTGGGCATTTGTTCTAAATTGATAATTGCTAGGGAGCAACGTAGACAGGTGACAGGTGATAGTTTTAGCGGGCATTTGGACATAAGAATTGTGAAATTCCGAAAAAAGCAAAAAACAAATCGAAGTATATTTCAAAATTAGAGTTGTGCTTGGACATGAATACAATTTAAAGCTATTTTTTGAATCTTTGTGGGTGAGTTCAAATGAAAATTTTGAAAAATAGCTTTTTGGAGTTTTTCAAATTTTCGAAAAAATCCGAAATTCAACTTAAGTGAAATTTAAAATTTTCATTACTTAACACTGATTCCGAAAAAAGTGAATATTTTTTCCAAAAAAAAAGTAAAAATTTTCTTATGGTTAAACGGGCCCTTAGATGATTCTGCTCTAATGGAGATAAAAAGTGAAATAAATGTATGCTCTCTTTTGAAATGTATCGAATATTGTTGTTCGTTTGTGCAATTAATGAACATCTGTACTGTTACATGAAATAAAAGCACACCACTATATTCTGAATAGAACCAACCAATATACAACCTCTGTTCAACAATAATTCTACCTTTCGTTGATTCATTTCAAAATTTGTGTTAATTTTACTTGATATTTAATTTTATAAGTATAATCATGTCCCTAGGCATTTTTAAAAAAAATGTAAAATATACATGACAGCAGGAATTGCGATGTTTCTTAGTGCTCATTAATATGAGAGATAATGGATAATTAATTTCGGGAGTAAATTTGAGATGAGTTTATCCCACATTTGGTTGAGATAAAATCACGGTATAACTAATTCCGGAATTAGTTATTCCGGAATTGTAGTATTATTTTTATCCTTATGTGAGGATGTGATAACAATTTCGGGATAATTAATTTTGGATAACTTGTTTCCCAACTAAACGACACCGTAGGAATCAAACAAAGTTCATCAATTAGAATCTAGTAATATCATCTCTAATAGACAAATATAAACATGATAAGGAAGCCACATGCATAAAACATCAAATATATATTGTGGGTTGGAATTTTCTTGAACATAATGACATAATAAAACAATATAAACAACAAAATAAAAAGAAGATTTAAAAATAAGCAAAGTTGGTCAAAGTGGTAAAGTACTAAAACCGAAAAAGCAACCGCTAAAACAAAGTTGGCACATGAATGCCAATTATTTGGGCTCATATTTTAGTCTAAGAACGACTAACATTTGGCTAGGTAAAAAATCTTTAATATTAGTATCGTTCTATTTTTATCGGACAGCTGATCTCAAGATTATTTGAACAAAATTCTGGATATTATTCTAAACTTTTTCTTTTTTTCTGAAAAGTTGTGTCCACACTTTCGTTTATGCATAGTGCGAAAATGCAAAGTACATTCATTATGTCTAGTAAATTTCCACCATATCTCTAAACTTATAAGTTTGATTCTACGTGTCCCGGGACGGGCGAAGCTAGGTGGGCGAAACGGGGTTTCTACGTGTCTCGGGGCGAAATTAGGTGGGCGGAAGGGGGTTCGTACGTGTCCCCGGGCAAAGTTAGGTGGCGAAAGGAGGTTCACTTGAACTTCCTTCGCCCCAAAATTATATTGCTTATATAAGGTTAATTTTTTTTCATGTACATATATTAAATGTTGTCTCCTTAACTTTTTTGCGTATTTATGTTTTAAATTTTTTGAATTCCCTTGATAAAAATCCTCCTTCCGCCACTACGTGTCCGTTGTACATTTTTTGAAGTAACAAGACTGGTGATTGAAAATGTTACAAGCGAAAATGAATACTTTAGTCATGGAAACAAATTCCTCCCATGAAAACGTTAAACTTATAAATTGTCCGAACAATTCACTACAAAATATTAGAACAATCTCAAGGTTGACACAACCGAATTGATTGAAAAAAAGGAAACTACAGCGAACAAAAAAGAAAAGGGGAAAATTTACTACTTTGTGAGTGATGACAGATACGATCCGTTGTGAATTTATATATCCATCATTTTATAGTTTATATAGGAATGAAGTTGCTCTTGACTCAACATTATTGGTTCTATTTCTTTGCTCTTTGACCATAAAGTACCATCTTTTTCTTCTTTCTTTTTGCACAAATTTGGGAAAAGTACAATTAATTATACTTTGCAAGTTGTATGCAATCGAAGTGTCTTTTAACCTAAAGTTCTCATACTTTTGTTTTTTTAATCCATATGGGATTCGGAAGTTGTTGGTCGGATTAATCTAAGATTGGCGTCTCAAAAGACATATTTAAGGAGGAAAAATATGCTCCTATAATAAATTTTTCATTTGCAAAGCTCGAACCTTAGATCTCCGGTCAAGAGTGGAGTATTACCACCAATTGCAGATCCACCTTATGCTAAGGGAAAAATTATTTATATTCCTGGTTGATACACTATATATGGACTTTTCTTATTTTTTTAATGCGTTACTTTTTTATATTTTAACATATCTTAATAAAATTTTCGATTCCGTCACTAGTTACTACTCATATCACCATATCTCCTGATGATAAAGTTTTCATACCTAGAGAACATCTGAAAAAGATTATTTTCATTGGAGAAAGTATTTTCTGCAATATGGTACTAAATGGGTATTAGTACAATCTATCTATCTATCTATCTATCTATATATATATATATATATATA
>AWOL01S0118244.1:4269-16379 GCA_000715115.1 Nicotiana otophora
CGCCCGATTCCCATATTTTCGTGTGCTATAGCCCGCGCCTTCCAAGTGGTCCCGGGACCCCCGGACCCCGATCGCCTAAAAATTTTCCGGGGCATCCAATACGTCATAGTCACTGCCCCGCCATGATCGTTCCTCATTTTTGCGGTTTGCGGCCAAAACAATAGAATTCTTCCCGATTCCCATATTTTCATGTGCTATAGCCCACACCTCCTTATTGAGTAGGGCCCCCGGACCCCAATCGCCTAAAATTTGTCCGGGCCATCACATACGACTTAAGGAACCATAGTCACCGCCCCGCCATGTTCATTCCTCATTTTTTGCATTTTACGGCCAAAAAACTAGAATTTCGCCCGACTCCCATATTTTCGTGTGCTATAGCCCGCGCCTTCCAAGTGGTCACGGGACCCTCGGACCCCGATCGCCTAAAAGTTTTCCGGGGCATCCAATACGACATAAGGAACCATACTCACCGACCCGCCATGATCGTTCCTCATTTTTGCATTTTTCGGCCAAAAAATAGAATTCCGCCCGATTCCCATATTTTTGTATGCTATAGCCCACGCCTTCCTACTGGGTAGGGCCCCCCGAAACCGGATCACCTAAAATTTTTCTGGGCTATCAAATACAACCTATAGAACCATAGTCACCTTACTTCCATGTCCATTCCTCGTTGTTTTGCGTTTTACGGCTAAAAAACTAGAATTTTGCGTGATTCCCATATTTTCGTGTGTTATAGCCCACGCCTTCTAAGTGGTCCCCAGTCCCCCGCACCCTGATCGCCTAAAATTTTTCCGGGCAATCCAATATGACCTAAGGAACCATAGTCACCGCCCTGCCATGATCGTTCCTCAGTTTTGCGTTTTTCGGCCAAAAAAATAGAATTCCGCCCAATTCCCATATTTTCGTGTGCTATAGCCAATGCCTTCCTAGTGGGTAGGCCCCCCCGGAACCAGATCGCCTAAAAAATTTTTGGGCTATCAAATACAACCTAGAGAACCATAGTCACCACCCTACCATGTCCGTTCCTTGTTGTTTTGCGTTTTACGGCCAAAACACTAGAATTTTGCCTAATTCCCATGTTTTCGTGTGCTATAGCCCGCGCTTTCCAAGTGTTCCCGAGACCCCCGGACCCCGATCGCCTAAAAGTTTTCCGGGGCATCCAATACGACATAAGGAACCATAGTCACTGCCCTGCCATGATCGTTCCTCATTTTTGAAGTTTTCGGCCAAAATAATAGAATTCCGCGCGATTCCTATATTTTCGTGTGCAATAGCCCACGCCTTCCTAGTGGGTAGGGGCCCCCTGAACAGGATCGCCTAAAATTTTCCGGGCCATCAAATACAACCTAGAGAACCATATTCACCGCCCTGTCATGTCCGTTCCTCTTTGTTTTGCGTTTTACGGCCAAAACAACTAGAATTTCGCCTGATTCCCATGTTTTCGTGTGCTATAGCCCACGCCCTCAAAGTGGTCCCGGGTCCCTCGGACGCCGATCGCCTAAAAATTTTCCGGGCCATCACATACGACCTAAGGAACCATAGTCACCGCCCCGCCATGATCGTTCCTCATTTTTGCGTTTTGCGGCCAAAAATATAGAATTCCGCCTGATTCCCATATTTTCGTGTGCTATAGCGAATGCCTTCCTAGTGTGTAGGCCCCCACGGAACCGGATCGCCTAAAATTTTATTGGGCCATCAAATACAACCTAGAGAACCATAGTCACCACCCTACCATGTTTGTTCCTCGTTGTTATTCGTTTTATGGCCAAAACACTAGAATTTCGCCTAATTCCCATGTTTTCATGTGCTATAGCCCACGCCTTCCAAGTGGTCCCGGGACTCCCGGACCCCGATCGCCTAAAATTTGTCCGGGCCATGCAATATGACCTAAGGAACCATAGTCACCACCCCGCCATGATCGTTCCTCATTCTTTTGCCTTTTACGGCCAAAAAACTAGAATTCCGCCCGATTCTCATATTTTCGTGTGCTATAACCCGCGCCTTCCAAGTGGTCCCGAGACCCCCGGACCCCGATGTCCTAAAATTTTTTTGGGCCATCAAATACGTCCTAAGGAACCATAGTCACCTCCCCGCCGTGATCGTTCCTCATGTTTTGCGTTTTTCGGCGGAAAAACTAGGATTTCGCCTGTTTCCCATATTTTCGTGTGCTATATAGCCCACGCCTTCCCAATGGGTAGGGCCCCCCGGAGCCGATCGCCTAAAACTTTTATTGGCCATCCAATACGACCTAAGGAACCATATTCACCGCCCCGCCATGACCTTTCATCATTTTTTGCATTTTACGGCCAAAAAGCTAGAATTCTACCTGATTCCCATATTTGCGTGTGCTATAGCCCACACCTTCCGAGTGGGCCGGGCCCTCCGTGCTCGGATCGCCTAAAATATTTCTAGGCAATCAAATACGACCTAAATAACCATAGTCACCTCCCTGCCACGACCGTTCCTCATTGTTTTAGGTTTTACGGCCAAAAAACAAGAATTCCACCAAATTCCCATATTTTCGTGTGCTATAGCCCACGCCTTCCAAGTGGACCCAGGACCACCGGACCCCGATCGCCTAAAATGTTTCTGTGCTATCGAATGCGAACTAAGGAACCATATCACCGCCCCACCATGATCGTTCCTCATTTTTTGCATTTTATGGCCAAAAAATTAGAATTCCGCGTGATTCCAATATTTTCATGTGCTATTGCCCGCGTCTTCCAAGTGGTCCCAGGACCCCTGGACCCCGATCTCCAAACAACTTTTCGAGCCATCAAATACGACCTAAAGAACCATAATTACCACCCTGCCATGATCGTTCCTCATTGTTTGCATTTTTCGGCCAAAAGATATAATATCGCGTGATTCCCATATTTTCGTGTGCTATAGCCCACGCCTTCCCAGTGGATAGGGCCCCCTAGAGCCGGATCGCCTAAAAATTTTTCAGGCCGTCAAATACGACCTAAGGAACCATAATCATTCCCCTGCCATGACCTTTCCTCATTTTTTGCATTTTACGGCCAAAAAACTAAAATTCCGCTCGATTACCATATTTTCGTGTGGTAGCCCACGTCTTCCAAGTGGTCCCGGGACCCCCGGACCCCGATCGCCTAAAATATTTCCAGGATATCAAATATGACATAAAGAAAATATGTCACCGCCCTGCCATGATACTTCCTCATTTTTTGTGTTTTTCAGCCAAACAAACTAGAATTCTGCCTGATTCCCATATTTTCGTGTGCTATAGCCAACGCCTTCCGAGTTGGGCGGACCCCCCGGACTCGGATCGCCTAAAATTATTTCGGGCCATTAACTACAACCTAAGGAACCATACTCACCGCCCCACCATGATCGTTCCTCATCTTTTGCGTTTTTCGGCCAAACAACTAGACTTTCGCCTGATTCCCATATTTTGGTGTGCTATAGCCCACTCCTTCCCAGTGGGTAGGGCCCCCGGAGCCGGATTGCCTAAAAAAGTTTTTGGGCCATCAAATACGACCTAAGGACCATAGTCACCCCCCCCCCCCGCCATGACCTTTCCTGATGTTTTGCATTTTACAACAAAAAAGCTAGAATTCCACCCGATTCTCATATTTTCGTGTGCTACGTCTTCCGAGTAGGCCGGCCACCCCGAACTCGGATCGCTTAACATTTTTCCAGGCCATCAAATATGACCTAAAGAACGATAGTCACCGCCCCTCCATGATCGTTCCTCATTTTTTGCATTTTTCGGCCAAACAACTAGAATTCCGCCCTGATTCCTATATTTTCGTGTGCTATAGCCCACGTATTCCGAGTGGGTCGGGCCCCCTGACTCGGATCGCCTAAATTTTTTCCGGGCCATCAAATACGACCTAAGGAACCATAGTCACATCCCCGCCATGATCGTTCCTCATTTTTTGCATTTTACGGCTAAAAAACTAGAATTCCGCCCGATTCCCGCCTTCCAAGTGGTCCCGGGACCCCCGGACACTGATCGCCTAAAGGTTTTCCGGGGCATCCAATACGACATAAGGAACTATAGTCACCGCCCCGCCATGATCATTCCTCAGTTTTGCGTTTTTCGGGCAAAAACATTGAATTCCGCCCGATTCTCATATTTTCGTGTGCTATAGCCCTCGCCTTCTTAGTAGGTAGGGCCCCCCGGACCCCGATCGCCTAAAATATGTCCGGGCCATCACATACGACCTAAGGAACCATAGTCACCGCCCCGCCATGATCGTTCCTCATTCTTTGGATTTTACAGCCAAAAAACTAGAATTTTGCCTGATTCCCATATTTTCGTGTGTTATAGCCCGCGCTTTCCAAGTGGCCCTGGGACCCCCGGACCCCGATCGCCTAAACGGTTTACGGGGCATCCAATACAACATAAGGAACCATAGTCACCATCCCATAATAATCGTTCCTCATTTTTGTGTTTTTCAGCCAAAAAAATAGAATTCCGCCCGATTCCCATATTTGTGTATGCTATAGCCCACGCCTTCCTACTGGGTAGGGCCCCCCGAAACCGGATCACCTAAAATTCTTCCGGGCTATCAAATACAACCTATAGAACCATAGTCACCTCACTTCCACGTCCATTCCTCGTTGTTTTGCGTTTTACGGCTAAAAAACTAGAATTTTGCGTGATTCCCATGTTTTCGTGTGCTATAGCCCACGCCTTCTAAGTGGTCCCGGGACCCCCGTACCCTGATCGCCTAAAAATTGTACGGGCCATTAAATATGACCTAAGGAACCATTGTCACCACCCTACCATGATCATTCCTCATTTTTGCATTTTGCGGCCAAAAAAATAGAATTCCGCCCGATTCTCAAACTTTCGTGTGCTATAGCCCACGCCTTCTAAGTGGTCCCGGGACCCCCGTACCCTGATCGCCTAAAAATTGTACGGGCCATTAAATATGACCTAAGGAACCATTGTCACCACCCTACCATGATCATTCCTCATTTTTGCATTTTGCGGCCAAAAAAATAGAATTCCGCCCGATTCTCAAACTTTCGTGTGCTATAGCCAATGCCTTCCTAGTGTGTAGGCCCCCCTGAACCGGATCGCCTAAAATTTTTCATGTCCATCAAATACAACCTAGAGAACCTTAGTCACCGCCCTACCATGTCCGTTCCTCGTTATTTTGCCTTTTACGGCCAAAACACTAGAATTTCCCCTAATTTCCATGTTTTCATGTGCTATAGCCTACGCCTTCCAAGTGGTCCCGGGACCCCCGGACCCTGATCGCCTAAAATTTGTCCGGGCCATCACATACGACCTAAGAAACCATAGTCACCGCCCTGCCATGATTGTTCCTCATTCTTTGCATTTTACGGCCAAAAAACAAGAATTCCGCCCGATTCCCAAATTTTCGTGTGCTATAGCCCGCGCCTTGCAAGTGGTCCCGGGACCCCCGGACCCCGATGTCCTAAAACGTATTCGGGCCATCAAATACGTCCTAAGGAACCATAGTCACCTCCCCGCCGTGATCGTTCCTCATGTTTTGCATTTTTCGGCCAAGAAATTATAATTTCGCCAGTTTCCCATATTTTCATGTGCTTTATAGCCCACGCCTTCACAATGGGTAGGGCCCCCCGGAGCCGGATCGCCTAATATTTTACTGGGCCATCCAATACGACCTAAGGAACCATAGTCACCGCCCCGCCATGACCTTTCATCATTTTTTGCATCTTACGGCCAAAAAGCTAGAATTCCACCCGATTCCCATATTTTCGTGTGCTATAGCCCACTCCTTCCGAGTGGGCCGGGCCCTCCGAGCTCGGATCGCCTAAAATCTTTCTAGACCATCAAATATGACCTAAATAACCATAGTCACCTCCCTACCATGATCGTTCCTCGTTGTTTTAGGGTTTACGGCCAAACAACTAGAATTCCACCAAATTCCCATATTTTTGTGTGCTATAGCCCCCGCCTTCCAAGTGGACCTAGGACCCCCGGACCCCGATCGCCTAAAAATTTTTCGGGCCATCTAATGCGACCTAAGGAACATAGTCACCAACCCCGCCATGATCGTTCCTTATGTTTTGCATTTTACGGCCAAAAAATAAAACTTTCGCCTAATTCCAATATTTTCGTGTGCTATTGCCCGCGTCTTCCAAGTGGACCCGGGATCCCTGGACCCCGTTCTCCTAATAACATTTTGGGCCATCAAATACGACGTAAGGAACCATAGTCACCGCCCTGCCATGATCGTTCCTCATTATTTGCATTTTTCGGCCAAAAAACTAGAATATCACGTGATTCCCATATTTTTGTGTGCTATTGCCCATGCCTTCCTAGTGGATAGGGCCCCACGGAGCCGGATCGCCTAACAATTTTCCAGGCCATCAAATACAACCTAAGGAACCATAGTCACTGCCCCGTCATGACCTTTCCTAATTTTTTTGCATTTTAGGGCCAAAAAACTATAATTCCGCCCGATTCCCATATTTTCGTGTGGTAGCCCACGCCTTCCAATTAGTCTTGGGACCCCCGAACCACGATCGCCTAAAATGTTTTCTGGAAATCAAATATGACCTAAGGAAAAAATGTCACCGACCTGCCATGATACGCACACGAAAATATGAGAATTAGGCGAAAGTTTAGTTTTTTGGCCGAAAAACGCAAAACATGAGGAACGATCATGGCAGGATGGTGAATATGGTTCCTTAGGTCGTATTTAATGGCCCGAAATAATTTGAGGCGATCCGAGTTTGGGGGCCGGCCAACTCGGATGGCGTGGACTATAGCACACAAAAATATGGGAATCGGGCAGAGATATGAGGAAAGTTCATGGCGAGGCGGTGACTATGATTCCTTAGGTCGTATTTGATGGCCTGGAAAATTTTTACGCGATCGGGGTGCGGGGGTCCCGGGACCTCTTGGAAGGCGTGGGCTATATAACACACGAAAATATGCGAATCGTGCGGAATTCTCGTTCTTTGGCCGTAAAATGCAAAACAATGAGGAACGGTTATGGCAGGGCAGTGACTATGGTTCTTTAGGTTGTATTTGATGGCGCGAAAAAATTGTAGTCGATCCGAGTCCGGGGGGCCCGGCCCACTCGGAAAGCGTGGGCTATAGCACACGGAAATATGGGAATCGGGCGGAATTCTAATTTTTTTGTAGTAAAATGCAAAAAATGAGGAAAGTTCATGGAGGGGCAGCGGGGAGGTGACTATGGTTCCTTAGGTCAAATTTGATGGCCCATAAAAATTGTAGGAGATCGGGGTCCGAGGGTCCCGGTACCACTTGGAAGGCGTGGGCTATAGCACGAAAAAAATATGGGAATCGGGCGGAATTCTAATTTTTTTGTAGTAAAATGCAAAAAATGAGGAAAGTTCATGGAGGGGCAGCGGGGAGGTGACTATGGTTCCTTAGGTCAAATTTGATGGCCCATAAAAATTGTAGGAGATCGGGGTCCGAGGGTCCCGGTACCACTTGGAAGGCGTGGGCTATAGCACGAAAAAAATATGGGAATCGGGCGGAATTCTAGTTCTTTTCCCGTAAATTGCAATGAATGAGGAACGATCATGGCGGGGCAGTGACTATGGTTCCTTAGGTCGTATTTGATGGCCCGGAACAATTTTAGGCGATCGTTGTCCGGGGGTCCCGGGACCACTTGGAAGGCATGGGCTATATAGCACACGAAAATATACGAATTGGGTGGAATTCTAGTTCTTTGGACGTAAAATGCAAACAATGAGGAACGGTCAGGGCAGGGCAGTGACTATGGTTCTTTAGGTCGTATTTGATTGCCCGGAAAAATTTTAGGCGATCCGAGTCGGGGGGGCCTGACCCACTCGGAAGGCGTGGGCTATAGCACACGAAAATATGGGAATCGGGTGGAATTCTAGTTCTTTGGCCGTAAAATGCAAAAAACGAGGAACGGTCATGGCAAGGCGGTGACTATGGTTCTTTACGTCGAATTTGATGGCCCGAAAAATTTTTAGGCGATTCGAGTCCGGGGAGCCCGACCCACTCGGAAGGCGTTGGCTATAGCACACGAAAATATGGGAATCAGGCAAAATTCTAGTTTTTTGGTCGAAAAGCGCAACAATTGAGGAACGATCATGGCGGGGCAGTGACTATGGTTCCTTAGGTCGAATTTGATGGCCCGGAAAAATTTTAGGAGATCAGGGTCCAGGGGTCTTAGTACCACTTGGAAGGTGTGGGCTATAGCACACGAAAATATGGGAATCGGTCGGAATTCTAGTTGTTTTCCCGCAAAATGCAAAATATGAGGAACTATCATGGCGGGACAGTGAATATGGTTCCTTAGGTCATATTTAATGGCCCAAAAAATTTTTAGGCAATCCGAGTCGGGGGGCCGGCCAACTCGAATGGCGTGGGCTATATCACATAAAAATATGGGAATCGGGCGGAATTCTACCTTTTTGGCCATAAAATGCAAAGAATGAGGAACGATCATGGCGGGGCGGTTACTATGGTTCCATAGGTCGTATTAGATGGCCCGAAAAAATTATACGCGATCGGGGTGCGGGGGTCCCGTGACCTCTTGAAAGGTGTGGGCTATATAGCACACGAAAATATGCGAATCGGGCGGAATTCTCGTTCTTTGCTAGTAAAATGCAAACAAATATGGAACGGTCATGGCAGGGCGGTGACTATGGTTCTTTAGGTCATATTTGATAACTCAAAAAAATTTTAGGTGATCGTAGTCCGGGGGGGATGGCCCACTCGGAATGCGTGGGCTATAGCACATGAAAATATGGGAATCGGGCGGAATTCTAGTTTTTTGGCCGTAAAATGCGAAAAATGAGGAAAGCTCATGGCGGGGCAGTGACTATGGTCCTTAGGTCATATTGGATGGCCTGGAAATATTTTAGGCGATCCGGCTCCGAGGGGCCTACCCACTGGGAAGGCATGGGCTGTAGCACACGAAAATATAGGAATCGGGCGAAATTCTAGTTTTTTGGCCACAAAATGCAAAACTTGAGGAACGATCATGGCGGAGCGGTGACTATGGTTCCTTAGGTCAAATTGGATGGACCAGAAAAATTTTAGGAGATCAGGGTCCGGGGGTCCCGGTACCACTTGGAAGGCGTGGGATATAGCACACGAAAATATGGAAATCGGGCGGAATTCTAGTTCTTTGGCCAAGAAGCGCAAAACATGAGGAACAATCATGGCGGGACGGTGAATATGGTTCCTTAGGTCGTATTTAATTGCCCAAAAATATTTTAGGCGATCCGAGTTCGGTGGGCCGGCTAACTCGGATGGCGTGGGTTACAGCACACGAAAATATGGGAATTGGGCGGAAGTTTAGTTTTTTGGCCGTAAAATGCAAAAACTGAGGAAAGTTCATGGCAGGGCGGTGACTATGGTTCCTTAGGTCGTATTTGATGGCCCGGAAAATTTTTAGGCGATCCGCCTCACGGGGGGCCAATCCCACTGGAAAGGCGTGGGATATGGCACACGAAAATATGAGAATCAAGCGAAATTCTAGTTTTTCTGGCGAAAAACGCAACAAATGAGAAACGATCATGGAGGGGCGGTGATTGTGGTTCCTTAGGTCGTATTTGATGGCCCGAAAAATTTTTAGGAGATCGGGGTCCGGGTACCACTTGGAAGGCGTGGGCTGTAGCACAAGCAAATATGGGAATCTGGCGGAATTCTAGTTTTTTGGTCACAAAACGCAAAACATGAGGAACGATCATGGCAAGGCGGTGACTATGGTTCCTTAGGTCGTATTTGATGGCCTGGAAAACTTTTAGGAGATCCGAGTTCGGGGGGCCCGGCCTACTTGGAAGGCGTGGGCTCTAGTGTTTTGGCCGTAAAATGCAAAAAATGAGGAACGGTCATAGTGGGGTGGTGGCTATTGTTCCTTAGGTTGTATTAGATTGCACGGAAAAGTTTTAGGCAATCCGGCTCCGGGGGGGCCAACCCACTGTGAAGGCGTGGGCTATAGCACACGGAAATATAGGAATCAGGCGAAATTTTAGTTTTTTGGCCGAAAAACAAAAAACTTGAGGAACGATCATGGAGGGGTGGTGTTATGGTTCCTTAGGTCGTATTTGATGGCCCCGAACAATTTTAGGCGATCGTGGTCCAGGGGTCCCGGGACCACTTGGAAGGCGTGGGCTATAGCACACGAAAAAATGCGAATCGGGCGAAATTCAAGTTGTTTGGCCGTAAAATGCAAAAAACGAGGAACGGTCATGGCAAGGTGGTGACTATGGTTCTTTACGTCGAATCTGATGGCCCGAAAAAATTTTAGGCGATTCGAGTCCGGGGGGCCCGACCCACTCGGAAGGCGTTGGCTATAGCACAGGAAAATATGGGAATCAGGCGAAATTCTAGTTGTTTGGTCGAAAAGCGCAAATATTGAGGAACGATCATGGAAGGGCGGTGACTATGATTCCTTAGGTCGAATTTGATGGCCTGGAAAACTTTTAGGAGATCAGGGTCCAGGGGTCTTAGTACCACTTGGAAGGCGTGGGCTATAGCACACGAAAATATGGGAATCGGTCGGAATTCTAGTTTTTTGGCCGAAAAATGCGAAATATGAGGAACTATCATGGCGAGAAAGTGAATATGGTTCCTTAGGTCGTATTTAATGGCCCAAAAAAATTTTAGGCAATCCGAGTCGGGGGGCCGGCCAACTCGAATGGCGTGGGCTATAGCATATAAAAATATGGGAATCGGGTAGAAGTCTACCTTTTTGGCCGTAAAATACAAAGAATGAGGAACGATCATGGCGGGGCGGTTACTGTGGTTCCATAGGTCGTATTAGATGGCCCGAAAACATTATACGCGATCGGGGTGCAGGGGTCCCGGGACTTCTTGGAAGGCGTGGGCTATATAGCACACGAAAATATGCGAATCGGGCGGAATTCTCAATCTTTGGCAGTAAAATGCAAAACAATGAGGAACGGTCATGGCAGGGCGGTGACTATGGTTCTTTAGGTCCTATGTGATGGCCCGAAAAACTTTTAGGCTATCCGAGTCCGGGGGGGCCGGACTACTCGGAAGGCGTGGGCTATAGCACCCGAATATATGGGAATCACGCGGAATTTTAGTGTTTTGGCCGTAAAATGCAAAATATGAGGAAAGGTCATGGCGGGGCGGTTATTATGGTTCCTTAGGTAGTATTAGATGGCACGGAAAACTTTTAGGCGATCCGGCTCCGGGGGGGCCAACCAACTCGGAAGGCGTGGGCTATAGTACACGAAAATATGGGAATCGGGTGGAATTCTAGTTCTTTGGCCGTAAAATGCAAAATATGAGGAAAGGTCATGGCGGGGCGGTTATTATGGTTCCTTAGGTAGTATTAGATGGCACGGAAAACTTTTAGGCGATCCGGCTCCGGGGGGGCCAACCAACTCGGAAGGCGTGGGCTATAGTACACGAAAATATGGGAATCGGGTGGAATTCTAGTTCTTTGGCCGTAAAATGCAAAATATGAGGAAAGGTCATGGCGGGGCGGTTATTATGGTTCCTTAGGTAGTATTAGATGGCACGGAAAACGTTTAGGCGATCCGGCTCCGGGGGGGCCAACCAACTCGGAAGGCGTGGGCTATAGTACACAAAAATATGGGAATCGGGCAGAATTCTAGTTTTTGGGCCGAAAAATGCAAAACATGAGGAACCATCATGGCGGGATGGTGAATATGGTTCCTTAGGTCGTATTTAATGGCCCGAAAAACTTTTAGGCGATCGGGGTCCGAGGGTCCCGGGACCACTTCGAAGGCGCGGGCTATAACACACGAAAATATGGGAATCGGGCGGAATTCTAGTTTTTTGGCCGTAAACTTCAAAGAATGAGGAACAATCAGGGCGGGCGGTGACTATGGTTTCTTTGGTCATATTTAATGGCCCGGAAAAATTTTACGCGATCGGGGTGCGGGGGTCCCGTGACCTCTTGAAAGGTGTGGGCTATATAGCACACGAAAATATGCGAATCGGGCGGAATTCTCGTTCTTTGCTAGTAAAATGCAAACAAATATGGAACGGTCATGGCAGGGCGGTGACTATGGTTCTTTAGGTCATATTTGATAACTCGAAAAAATTTTAGGCGATCGTAGTCCGGAGGGATGGCCCACTTGGAATGCGTGGGCTATAGCACACGAAAATATGGGAATCGGGCGAAATTCTAGTT
>AWOL01S0118249.1:0-10372 GCA_000715115.1 Nicotiana otophora
ATTACCCACTCAATACCTCTCGTTCAAAGAGTGATTTTGTCCAATTTGGCTTTATCAAGTTCAAATGGGTATCAAACAAAATAGTTGATATGAGCTCAATTCGGATTTTTACTATCTCTAGTTTGAACCCTTAATTAGGCTAATCGAACTCTTAGTTAACCCAATTCCTTATTAGCCAAGTTATCCTAAACTAGGTCTCTCTTTCTCAAGTAGAGACTAAGTAAAAAAAGCATGAATCAATATTTGTAACCATTAATTCTAAAATTGAAGCATGAACTAGGCTAAATAATCAACATCCAGTCATAAACAATCATTAAATCAAATACTCATAAGGTTTACACACCAGGGTTGGGTCACAACCCTAGTAAAAATCTAGCTAGTCATAGTGGGTATTGAAGAAAATAAAGAAGAAATACAAATAAAACCCATAATCAAAGATTTAATTGATGAAGCATAATGTTTAAACACTACAATAATCAAACACTTCCTAAAATAACAAAAGGTAATGACTACAACAACTTTCTACTTTGAAACATGACCTAAAATTGTGAAACTCGTCTATTTATAGAGGGCAAGAATTCACTGACAAAAATGCCCCACGGGAGGTTCTGCGGCCGCACAATTCCATGTGCGGTCCACAGACTTCTTCAGCTGACAGGAGAGTCATTTTTGCAGCCGCACATTTCTGGATTGCAATTGTGAAGCAACTTCTGCGGCCGCACAATTTTTTGTGATGTCCGCACTTCAGCAAGGCGTCAGGACTTGGTCTTTTTGCATATTCTCTGAACATTGAGTTTTTGTCAGTGAAAGCCAATTCATGTGTGGTCCGCACATTGGTCAAAATCTTGTTGGGTTCTGTTGCTTGGTTTGTGGCCGGAGATGGAATTCTGCGATCCGCAATTTCTTCTGTGGACCACACTTATTTACCTCTGCGCCCTTTTATTCCTTGTGCTTCAGACACTCCTTTTTTATTTGGATTTCATCATGGTAGACCAAACTTCCAACATTCATGCAATCTGCACAATTTTATTAGTTTCGGGAACACAAATTAATACTTTCGGACTAAAACTAAAGCAAAAAGGTGCTAATTAGCAGTCAAAATCCCCATTTATCAACTCCCCAAAACTTAAGTCTTTGCTTGTCCTCAAGCAAATAAATTAGTTCCCACCTCCTAAAGTTAAGGTCATTTCAGTGAGTCAAAGGTGAGTCATTCACACATCAGTTGGGACCAACAATTACCCACACTACTCATGCATTATCAACAAGGCGACAAGTCAAATATTCATGCACATATAGTTCTAATGTGATATTTGAGCTTCAAGAATTGACTTTACTCATCGAGGACTATTGTTCTATCATGTAGGTCATGGTGGACTCCAAACTCTTCCTCCTATACTTTCCATTTGCCAAGCTCACTTAAGAAGTTATCACTCAATCCGAATATTTATGAAAGGTTTACTCATCTCTCACAAGAGAATGTCACAAGTACGGCTTCAAGTACCACAGGCTTGCCCCTCATGTAGATCACCACTAATATAAGCTCACTCGGTTTAATAAAGTAGGGCTTCTTTCAGGATGTAATGAAGGCTTTTGGGTTAGGGTAGGATACTATCTGGGTAAGTGGTTACACCTTTTTGTAAGCACTCCATCTTTCATTTCTCGGCTCACAATTGCTAATTCTTAGAGGCACTTTCTTTTCATTGGGGACTAGAGAGACTTAACATCACTCATTCTTGATCATTTCATTTTTTTTCTCCCCTTTTGATTTCTCAATGTTTTGGGATTATTCACGTTTTGCATTTTTCTTTTTGTTCTTATTTTTTCTTGCCTTCTCTTTTCATAGAGATCATTTCTTTTCTCTTTTTGTGCCTTGATACCTTTTTTTAAATTCCTCATATCTCCCTCAAACTTACATTTTAAGCTATTTATTTCACAAGAGTATTAAGGAAAGTACGGATGCCAAGAGAGGGTCACGACAAAACGGGTAATGGCTTATCACATGGTTATCAAATGAGAAAGGCTGGAGGCTCAAAGGGGTTGACTAGGGATAACGACGTTGGTTGGCAATAGAATGCTCAAATAGGCCAATGAGAGCCTACAATAACTTTTCAAACCAAGCAAAACTTAGGATTTCGCCTTGAAACACATTCGGGGCAAGTTCTAGACTCTTCGCACATATACTTGGACTAGCAACAATTCATTTCACCCCTCATGCAACTAGATTGTAAAAGAGGATAGAGTTAAGGGCCCACAATAACCACATTAAAGTATAAAGATCACTATGGTCCAATTAAACCACTCTATGATTGCTAAAGTCAACTCAAGAGTCACAAAGTCACTAACTAGCGCTATTTCTTTCAAAATCCTTGTCTCTAACCATAAGCACGTAGTTAAGTGTATTGGTATCAATTAAAGCATGGTTGACTCTTCGAGTATGACTTAATTAGGTATTTGTATTTATTACTACTAATATTATTACCTAAACACAAAAAACAGACTCATTCCCTTAAGAAGGTTGTCATGGCATCCACCGTTGGGACGAGTCACCCGGTTTACATAACAACTACCTTTAAAAAAAACCGTGGCGTTAAAAAAACCAAAGGCTTATTATCTACTAAAGCATAAAAAGAATCTACTTAACAAAAGAAGAACTAATATAGAAAAGATAAAGAAGCTAATAAACAAAAAATAAAGCTAAAGAAGCTAATGAGCAAAACTACTCAAGATAGAATGAATTTACATATTAAGAGAGAAAAGATAGTTAAATACATGTACGAAAAAGAAAAAAGAATCATCAAATTATTACAGGCCAAATTTATCAAAGTGTACCAAATGTGTCGAATAAACTCCACCCCCCTCCGAATAAAAGTAAGTATTGTCGACAATGCTTAGAAAAATAAGAGTAAAAGAGGACAGGGTGAAGAAAACTCCCTATGGCTCCTTGGACATCTTTATGTCCCCAAAAATGTCATTGCCCTCCGGATCAGCCAACTAGATCTCATCATCCTCGACTCTAGGTGTGGCTGGGTTGGCGAACATCTCACGCACTGCTTCAGCAGTGTCGATAGCAAGGTCTGGCTCTTCAAACTGGCCAGCTGGTGCTACCGGTGAATTTGGGGCTGAAGGATTTGGGGCAAACTAGTGCATGTCAGGTAGCATGTCAAAGGGAAGGTCTCCGGTTGTAGCAAGTCTGTGCACCTCTCTCCGGTGCTTATCCACTGACTTCTTTCTGGATTGGGACTTCCTCATCTTCTTTACTTCCTTTCTCATCTCTTCAATCACCGGAGCAAGTCTGTGTACCTCTTTACTTGTTGTACCAAGGTGTTCATGATTGTCTTCTGGTTCTCCAAAATCTTCTTTAGGGTCTCATCAATGGTAGAAGGAGCCTGAGGTGCCTAAGAAGTGGATTGCACTGCAACAATATTGGATAAGCTAGACAAATTTGTAGTAGCTGTCTACATCTAGTTGTTGAGACTTGCCAGTGTCTGGCAGACTCGCAGCGTAGATAGTGGGACAATAGGCATGTGCACTGGCCTCAAAGTTATGGTGGGAGCTGTGGCATGAGCTGTGGTAGGGGTTGTGGATGATGGCGGAGGCATAGCTGCGACACTGGAGGAAAGCTCATCCGAAGTGGATGGTACATGAACTGCCTCAGTAGCTACCACTACTGGCTCATCAGACTGGCCAGTGGTGGTAGGAGGCTGAACTTTCTTCTTTGGGTTGCTCGCATCTACCAGTGAGTACCAAGTAAAAGTATTCTTCGGCTTCACCTCTGTGTCAAAATCCCTTGGCTCTACCTTTGCATCAGTGAGATATTATGTAATAGTGTTGGGATATAGGTAGGATGATTCATCATACCGTGTGATCACTTAGATGTTGGCCGACATCATAAAACCCACATTGATTGGGTACCCGGCCATAACAGATGCTACAAGAACTGCACGAGGAATAGGAAGGAGGGTTTCATTTTGTCACGGATCCAACCTGCTGCACACAAACGTCTGCCACCCTTTGCTTCAAAACTCAAAGCGTTCTGTTGTGGTGGCCCTAGTGGTGCTAGAATCTCAGGTAACCAAGGCTGGACTTCGTCCTCCCAGTACACACTTCTCCAAATACTCCTTCGGTTCAACATCTTCAAATCCCAAGTATGCGTTTAGCATATGCTGATCAAATCTCACCTTGAGGTTGTGTACTTTGGTCATCTTCGTCCCCTTTGTTATACGAGCCACATTGGCATAGAATTCATAGACAAGGTATTCTTTGGCATCCACTACACTCTGGGTGAACCACATACACCCGTTGTGTTCCTTGAACTATCTCAAAATGGCTGGGTTGTACCTCTCCAAATCCTTCAACAGAAACTGTCGATCAAGAGTTAGAGACCACACTGGCCACCACATACGAAAGCTGGTGAAGGCAGCCAAGCTATCAAAACGGTCCTTCTAAACCTCTTTCTTCTTTGATCTTTCAAGGCCAGATGCTGTAACCCTCTGCCATCATCGGGGAACTCATGAACTAGTTTATCCTGTGCCTCAGGGATTGGTGTAGCTGATGGTTCAGAAGCATGACTAGCACTCTCCGATCCCTCAGAAGTGTTGTGGGATGAAGACGACTTGTCCCTGATCTGGTATCTCCCTTGCAGCCTCTACTGTATGGCCGGCTGCTCCTGAATAGAGGCTGAGTTGCTCTCTGACACTTCCCTAGACGGGGAATATGAGCTAGTCTCGGAGAGGTCTACACCTCTCATTTTCCCGACTGTTGCTTTATTTCTTATTTTCTTTGGTTGTCCAAGGGTTAAGGCACTCTTGCTTCGACCCCGAGAAGGTTCACCTCTCCCTTTTGTTGTGTTGCCTTGTCCTCTAGATCAAACCATTGTCTGTAGTAAGCAAAGACGATTGTTAGATGCAATTTGACGTTCAAACATATATAGGAGACATGTGAGTAAAGTAGAAACTATAAAACTCAGTGGGAGATACAGTTGAATCATGCTTGCAATGGAAAGTGATCTGCAGTTCGCATAATGTTTCTTGCGGCCGTAGTTGGGGAATTGCGGATCGCACATTTTTGTTGGGCGGCCACAAAAGTGAAGTATGGTGTGCACTATTTGACTTGGGCCGCACCTCTAAAACCAAAAAATTCCAACCCACTGATGACATAGAATTGGCTAATGTGCGGCCACAACAGGATTTCTATGATTCGCAGAATTAAACTTGCGGCCGCACATTGGAGTCTAAAGGTAAGGACTCTCTGATGACAGTAAATGTGTAATTTTGCGGCCGCGATGGATATTCTGCAATCCGCACATTTAAACTTGCAGCCACAAATCCATTCTTTACTAAGTTGCCCTAAATTCAACATCTGCGAACCGCACAAATTGAAGTGCGACCGCATAATTCAAAAATTACGTACAGATCAATTTTGTCTACTTAGGTTTTTCAAATTCTCACACAATTAGACATGACAACACTATAAAAACACGAAATTCCACTAACCCAATCCCCATAGAGAATGTATCAAGTTAACCCAGTTCAGATTTACCCCATATGGACACACAATTGAACTCTAATGACAAATGGTCTAAAAGAACTAAAAATTTACAAATTAAACTAAAACAAAAAGTAACATGAAATTGAAGCATACCAGATGATGTGAGTGTAATAAGTGAACGATCAAAGTGGCTGTATGTGTGGACAGATAAAATTTCCAAGAAAATTCAACATAGCATAATTTTTCTTAGAGAGTGAAACAAAACGTAGAATGGGCCCCGTTTCTCTATTTATACTACTTGTTTGCTAAGGGGAAAGGATGTGTGCGGCCGCACATTTTCATGTGCGGTCCGCACTCTATTACCCGGGGACCTCATCTCAGCTTTTCATGTGCGGCCGCATATTTCATGTGCAGTCGCAGATCGACCTTGACACTGATAAGAAAAAACTTCATAGAGTTGGTATTTTCAACATCTCAATTGTGCGGTCTACAAGATAAATGTGCGGCCGCAATGCTCTTTTGCTATAGCACCAACAAAAATGCTTTTCGCACAATTAAAATGAGTTCTGCATTCCTTAGAACACGTAGCCATAATTTCGTCCACAATTCTTGAAATTCACACTCACCCCTATAGCACACTTAAAATAAGGTCAAAACAAAAAAAATAACACCTAACTACAAAGTAAAAAGAAAATAAACATGGGTTGCCTCCCAAGAAGCACCTGATTTGACGTGGCTATCTCCAACTTTTTCCAAGTAGTGATTCACCCGGTGACCATTGACTCGGAATACTTCATTATTTTTGTTCTTCAAGTCTAATGCACCAAAAGGTGTCACACCCATAATTTCAAAAGGACCGCTCCATTTAGACTTTAGCTTCACGGGAAACAACCTCAACCTTGAGTTAAACAACAATACAAAATCTCCCACCTTGAACTCTTTGTTCCTAATGTATTTGTCATGAAGATATTTCATCTTGTCTTTGTACAAGGATGAACTTGTATAAGCATGGTACTGGAACTCATCCAATTCATTCAAGTACGCAACCCTCAACTTAGCGGCTACATCCCAATCAAGATTCAACTTCTTTAGAGCCCATATGACATGCGCTCTAGTTCCACCGGAAGATGACAAGCTTTTCCGAACACCAACCGATATGGAGACATTTAGATAGGTTTTTTGTAAGTCGTCCGATAAGCTCATAATGCATTATCAAGATTCTTGGAATAATCCATCCGATTAGCATTCATCGTTTTGGAAAAGACACTCTTTATTTCTCGATTGGAGACTTCCACTTGCCCGATCGCTTGTGGATGATAAGGAGTCGTGACTTTGTGAGTAACACCATACTTTCTAAGTAAAGTGTCGAAAGCCTTGTTGCAAAATTGTGACCCCATCGCTTTTAATTGCACGTGGAGTACCAAACCTTGTAAAAATATTCTTCTTCAAGAAAGCCACCACACTTCTCGCCTCATTGTTGGGTAAAGCAATGACCTCAACCCATTTGGACACATAATCAACCGCGACCAAGATGTAGGTATTTCCACAAGAACTCACAAAAGGGCCCATGAAGTCAATACCCCACACATGAAAAATATCAGTGTCCAAAATGATAGTGAGAGGCATTTTATTTTTCTTTGAGATTCCACCGGCCCGTTGACATTCATTACATCGTTTCACTAACTCACTTGCATCCTTGTAAAGAGTAGGCCATTTGAACCCGTAACTAAGTACTTTGGCCGCCGTTCTTGCTCCACCATGATGACCACCATATGGCGAAGAATGGAAAGCCCCAAGAATTTCACCTTGCTCTTCTTCCGGTACACATCTTCTAATAATCCCATCCGTACAAATCCGAAAGCGGTATGGTTCATCCCAATAATAATCTAGACAATCCCATTTGAGCTTCTTCTATTGGTTTGAAGAGAACTCATCTGGAATGATTCCACACACAAGGAAATTTGCTAGATCCGCGAACCACAACACATCTTTCATTGAAATTGTGAAGAGTTGCTCATCGGGAAATGAGTCATTGATTTCAAGGCCATCATGCAGCCTCCCCCCTCCTCCAAATGAGACAAGTTGTCCACCACTTGGTTTTCACTACTTTTTCTATCTTGGATGTCAATATCAAACTCTTGCAACAAGAGCACCCATCTCATTAACCGAGCTTTGGAGTATTTTTTTCTCATAAGATAACGAAGCGCCGCATGATCCGTATGGACAATGACTTTTGCACCCATCAAGTACGGGTGGAACTTCTCAATTGCAAACACAATGGAGAGGAGCTCTTTATCCGTAACAGTATAATTGACTTGGGCTCTATTCATTGTCTTACTAGCGTAGTAGACCAGATAAAAAATCTTGTTGATGTGTTGCCCCAAAATAGACCCAACCGCTACATTACTTACATCAAACATGAGTTCAAATGGTACACTCCAAGTTGGAGCAGTGATGATAGGAGCAGTTGTCAACTTGAACTTCAACAATTCAAAAGCTCTCATGCAATCATCATTGAAGTTGAACTTAGCATCCTTCTTAAGAAGCTTGCACAACGGATTCACCACCTTAGAGAAATCTTTGATGAAGCACTGGTAAAAACCCGTATGGCCTAAGATACTCCGCACACCCCTCAATGAAGTTAGAGGTGGAAGTTTAGAAATCACCTCAATCATTGCTTTGTCAACTTCAATTTCATTCTTTGAGATTTTATGGCCAAGAACAATGCCTTCCTCGACCATGAAATGGAATTTCTCTCAATTGAGAACCAAAGTTGTTTCTTCACATCTAGCCAACACTTTATCCAAATTTGCAAGACAATCATCAAAAGAATCTCCAACCACCGAGAAGTCATACATAAAAACTTCAAGGTAGTCCTCCACCATGTCGGTGAAGATAACTATCCTTTGAAAAGTCGCTGGTGCATTGCACAAACCAAATAGCATGCGCTTAAAGGAAAAAGTACCATAGGAAGATGTAAAGGTTATTTTCTCTAGATGTTTCAGAGCAATACGAGTTTAGTTATATCCCAAATACCCATCAAGAAAGCAATAGAAAGCATGGCCGGCCAATCTATCGAGCATTTGATCTAAGAAAGAAAGTGGAAAGTGATCCTTCCTTGTGACTTTGTTGATCATGACCCTTTCTTTGGGACACATTGAACCGGAGAAGTCCACAAACTATCGGATATGGGATAGACAACCCCGACATCCAACCACTTGATAATCTCTTTTTTGACAACATCTTGAATAGCCTCTTTGAGTCTTCTTCGGTGTTCAATAGATAGTTTAGAGCCATCCTCCAACTTGATCTTATGCATGCAAAAGGTGTGGCTTATACCCTGAATATCCGCCAAGGTCCACCCAATCACCTTCTTCCTCTTTTGTAACACTGCCAATGTGGAATCTACCTGCACATTAGTCAAACAAAAGGAAAGAATAGTCTAGTGAAGTAGAACAAGGACCAAGAAATTCATACCGAAGATGTAAAGGAAATGGCTTCAATGCCAAGGTAGGAGTCTCTTCAATAGAAGGATTTTTAGGAGGAGTTGTCCTATTTTCAAGATCCAAGGACAATTTCCGAGGTGCATAGTTGTACGAGCATATTCCTTGCAAAGATTTCACATATTCTTTGAAGCCATCCATCTCGTCATCATCAAAGTTGAGCAAGATGGCCTCCAACATATTACCAACATTGATTGTAGCATGTGTTTCATCAACAATAACACCTGTCACCAAGTCCACAAAAGAACACACCTCATTGCTATTTGGTTTTCTCATGGACTTACACACATAGAATATCACTTTTTTTATCACCAACCCGGAATGTAAGCTCCGGCTTCAACATCACAAAGAACCTTCCTCGTAGCAAGAAAAGATCTACCAAGAATAATATGCACTTCATAATCAACCTCACATTCTAGAATGACAAAATATGCCGAAAGAATGAATTTATCAACACGAACCAAGACATCTTCAATCACACCCATAGGCCTCTTTATGGTACGATCGGCCATTTGCAATCTCATAGAGATGGGTCTTGGTTGCCCAATTCCCAAAGTCTTGAAAACCGAATAGGGCATCAAATTGATACTTTCCCCAAGATCACAAAGAGCTTTAGAAAACTCGACACTTCTAATTGTACAAGGAATCGTGAAAGCACCAGGATCCTCCAACTTAGGAGCCATTGAGTGCACAATCGCACTAACTTGATAAGTGACTTTGATGGTTTCAAAATTTATTGAACACTTCTTTGTCATAAGATCACTCATAAACTTTGCATAACGGGGTATTTGTTCCAAAGCTTCAACTAGTGGCATATTGATTGAGAGACTCTTCATCATTTGAATGAACTTCTTGAATTGATTCTTACCATTTTTATTGGCAAGTCTTTGAGGGTATGTAGGTGGAGGCTTAGGCAATGGTGCCTTAGCCTTTTGCACTACCGGCTCCGGTTTGTCAATAATGTGTTCCCTATATGAGTTCACCTCCTCTTGAGTCTCTTCCATACTATCATCAATATCAATCCGAACTTTATTATTAGGTTGCACCACATTGTTGGGAGCTCCTCTTCTTGCATCACTTGCTCATCATCAACAAGTTGCCTTTGACTTGAGGTGGGTGCATTCCCACCTCTTCAATTTCTTGTGGTAATGGCCATGGCATGCACCGTGTTTTTTTGACCCTTTGGGTTTACTACCGTGTCACTTGGTATTACCCCCTTAGTACTAGAATTTAGTGCTTGAGAGATTTTTTCCATTTTAACTTCTAGGTTATGGATTGATGTGTTATGTGAGGCAAGTTGGGCATCCGAATCGGCATTATTTTCCATCATTTGCTTGAACATATTTTCAATATGCCCCATCTCATTGTTTGAAGAACTTGAA
>AWOL01S0118255.1:0-20110 GCA_000715115.1 Nicotiana otophora
ACCTGGTGCGGAAGGTCGTGGGAGTGTATACCACGGAAAAATTGTATAAGTGTGACATGTAGTCACTTGAGTGATTAAAGATTTAAAATCAAGTATGGAGATTGTGGTACTATCGCTAATGTGAGAATTTATGCCTGAANTGATTTGTGGTGGTGCGTGCGAGGCTTGACGGTCGCCGTAATTGACTTTATTTGGAGGCATTTAAGTATTATGGCTTGTTATGTGTATATGGATCCTTGGAAGAGTTATGGTGGTTTAGACCACTACTTGAGGATTGTATTTTCTGCGGTTATGGGAATTTAGCCGCGTGTTGCAATGGTTCTTCTGAAACGATTTAAGAAAAAGGTTGC
Source organism: Nicotiana otophora (assembly GCA_000715115.1). Classification (NCBI taxonomy): domain Eukaryota; kingdom Viridiplantae; phylum Streptophyta; class Magnoliopsida; order Solanales; family Solanaceae; genus Nicotiana; species Nicotiana otophora. Next base: position 351 of record AWOL01S0118255.1, read on the forward strand.
TATGTGATGGAGTATTTAGTCTATTAGTGGATCAGGAGTCATGATGGAATTCTTGTACTCTCACGTATTGGTATGTTAGGTGTAGTGAGCGGCATGGGAATTTGAAAGTTGAGGATCAAGGTTACAGTTTGGTGTCGACAAGAATGTCAAGAGCTCGGATGAGCAGGAAAGGATTCAGATGGTTAGAGTAAGTTGGTGTTGTCTTTAGCGTCACCTGAGATTGGTGTTATGTGTAAGAGGATTTACGTACTGAACACGGATTACTGATTTGCTTTACAGCATTAGTGTGACCGGTGGTATGGGCGTGCAGACTTGTTACCTGGTGCGGAAGGTCGTGGGAGTGTATACCACGGAAAAATTGTATAAGTGTGACATGTAGTCACTTGAGTGATTAAAGATTTAAAATCAAGTATGGAGATTGTGGTACTATCGCTAATGTGAGAATTTATGCCTGAAGGGCGCTCGATTCATTTGGTTGTGGACTGTGGAAGTTTGTTCCGGATTTGACGGTTGTTCCTGTGTGTCATGGGAAAAAGGGTTATTATGGATACTTGAAAGGTTATTAGCCCAGTGCAGTACGATCAGAATCGTCTTGAGGTATGTGGATGGATCTGAATGTGAATGTGGGCTCTATATCAGGCCGGATGTGTTCAAAGCATAGCATTGTTTTCGAAGGGGTCTTCGGGCCTAGGATGTTATTTCTGTTGTCGACCCTTCTGTGTAGTCTCTATTGTGCCATGTAGGTTGTGAGGCAGTCTGATTATTCGCACTCGTATTGAAATCCCGTATAGTTTGTTGCGTTATATGAGCATGATGGCTCTCGAGATGCAGGTCATTTATTGTACCTTAGTCGTGCTTGAGTTTTGTAGCGTATGGCGCTATCTGTCTCCCCAGGATTTGTATTATGCACTTGGCGTGCTTATGGTTGATCTTCGGGCATTTTGTGAGTATTAGCATTACGGATCGGTGTGTATTTTCTTTAGATTATTATGTGTGGATCGGGTGGCACGCCGCTACGGGTATGTTGTTTGGATCGGGTGGCACGCCGCCACGGGTATCATGGTTGGATCGGGTTGCACGCCGCACCGGTATCATGTGTGGATCGGGTTGCACGCCGCAATAGTGTGACGTTAAGTACAGTTTCCCATAGCTATTCATGTGTGTTCTGTGTCTCATTTCTGAGGAAGGTTCATAACATCTTTTCGGTTATTACATTACTTACGTGGGTTGAGTAGTTCATTCCAGAGTTTGTTTTCCTTATGTCACATTCGAGTTTGCAGCTTGCTAGCACAATGTGGCATCATATAAGGCTTTTGTAGTATCTGAAGTGGCTTATTGCCTGGGCATCTTGTACTGGGTGAAATGAGATTATTGGACCTGGGATCAGTGCGATCAGATTTATATAAGGCATATTAAAGAGTAAATATTGTTATTCAGTCCAGAATGAGTTAATGGTTCTTGTCGGGAGGAGAGACTCCATAAATTATGATTCGGCAGGTGGTTATGAGTTCTACGCATCTTATCTGTCGTGGTTGTATTGCGAGAGTTAAAGCAAGGCTTAATTGGTCATGAGGTACACTATGGGCTTCGGGTCTATGGAAATTTTAGATTTTGTGCTTTGGAAAGATTGCCTTGGGCAAATGATTTACGCGGTGCATGGTACAAATATAGTAAGGGTATACAATCGTGTTTGGTGCAGTGTGTAGTGATTGATACGGTGTTCGTATGTTGGGAATAGACCTGGTAGAGAATTTCAGATGTTGGAATTTGGCTCCAAGGCTAACTTGACTAAATAAAAGGGATAATCTTCAGATTTGCTCGAGCCAATATGCTCAACCGGGTTGTGCTAGCACGGGTAGGTGCATGAGGTGTTAAACAGTGATTTCGGACAACTCCAGAGTAGTTCTTAGCACGATCGAAGACGAACATATATTTAAGAGAGAGAGAATGTAACGACTATACTCGTTTTGAGCTCTAGTGCGTCGTTCGGCAGTTCAAGGCCATGAGAAACTTCACTTCAGGTATTATGACTTGTATGTGTGGTCGGAATTGAGTTTTGAGAAAGTTCGGAGTTAATTTGGAAAGAAAATTCTAATTTCGGAATCTTTAAGTTGGAGGAACTGACTAAGGTGTGATTTTTGAGTAAACAACCTCTGAATCGGGATTTAAAGGTTCCAACAGGTTCGTATGATGATCTTGGACTTGGGCGTATGTTCGGATCGGATTTTAGATGACTCGGGAGCATTTCGACGCCTATTGTGGATAGCTGGCATTTTTGGAAGAATTTCATAAATTTGGGTTGAAGTGCATTTCAATGTTTTCGATGTCCGTTTGGGATTCCGAGTCTGGGAATAGCTCTATAAGGTGATTCTGGTATTGGGAGCACGTCCGGATATGGATTTGGAGGTCCGTAGGTCATTTTGGGATCATTTGGTGAAAGTTAGAAATTTGAAGGTTTTTGAGATATTTGACCGGGAGTGGACCTTTTTATATCGGGGTCAGAATCCAATTTTCGGAAGTTGGAGTAGGTCCGCAATGTCAAATGCGACTTGTGTGCAAATTTTGAGGTCAATTGGACGTGATTTTATATGTTTCGGCATCGAATATAGAAGTTTGAAGTTCTAAAGTTCATTAAGCTTGAATTGAGATGTGATTCATGATTTGGTGATGTTTGATGTGATTTGAGGCCTCGAGCAGGTCTGTGTTATGTTATGGGACTGGTTGGTGTGATTGGACGGGGACCTCGGGTGTGTTTTTGGGGTGGTTTCGAATCAATTTCAGCTATTTTGGAACTGCAGTTGTTGGTATCTAGATTCCTTCTTCGCGAACACAAAGGGAGTCCCCCGTTCGCGAAGAGGAACTTTGAGGCTTTTGGGATTTGGCCTTCGCGAATATGAGGCAGTGGACGCGAACGCAAGGCAATAGCTAGGAAGGCCTTCGCGAACGCGGCCAAGGCTATGCGAACGCGAAGAAAAGAGAGGGAGCGGGGGCCTGGAGTCATTTAGCCTTCGCGAACGCGTAGCTTCAACTGCGAATGTGAAGCAGTGGGTCCTAAAGTCCTCACGAACGTGAGGATTTGGTCGCAAACGCAAAGAAGGGGGCGACTGTGCTGGGAAATATGTTTTAAAAAGCGGGATTTAGCCCATTTCACTCATTTCTCTCTTGGTTGGGCGATATTTTGAGCTTTTGAAGAGGAAATTTTCATCATTTATGTCAAGGTAAGTGATTCCCACCTATTGCAAGTTAAATACTTGGATTATATATATATTTTAACATGAAAAATTAGTGAAAATTTGGGACTTTGGTAGAAAACCTAAAAATTTATATTTTTGGATTTTGACCACGAATATGGGCATGGAATTGAAAGTAAATTATATATTTAAGTTTTTGATGCCATGGGTAATGTTTATCTTCAAAAAATTTCAGAATTCGGGCACGTAGGCCCGAGGGTGATTTTATCGACTTTTCGAACGGGGTTGGAAATTGTTGTAAATAGGATTATAATGAGTATTAGAGTATATATTTATGGATTTGCACATTTATTGACTAGGTTTGGAGTGTTGGGCATCAGATTGAGTTGTTTGAAAGGCTTGGGAGACGGTATGGAATCTCGGAGCGAGGTAAGTCTCTTTTCTAACCTTGTAAATGGGAATTAACCCCATAGGTGAATTGAATTAATATGTGCTTCCATTTGTGGGGGGCTACGTGCGCACGAAGTGACGAGAGTCCGTACGTAGCTACTAGTTATGCCTATGTCCAAGTAGTTTTAGGTTTACACCATGCCTTGTTGATACCGTTATTTGATTATGTTTATTATTTGCCTTGAAGAGAATTGAGATTGAGTATGCTTATTAGAGCATGGTAAATTTCCACTACTCTTATGGGAGCGGGTCGTTTGCCTCGGCAGGTTAATAGATGCATCTATGGTTCGTGTCGTTCGACCCTCGGTAGTGCACAGTTAATATTTATATGTTGGATCGGGCCGTACGACCTCGACATGACTTGTGCATGATAACTCTTTGGAACTAATAATAATTGAAGTTGATTTATTGGCTTGAGATATAAATTGTTAAATGATGGAAATGAATTTGGGAAGTTCTATTGGAAAAAAGAATTGTTGATTATTTCCAGTTATTGAATTTCAAGCTACATTATGTATTCCATATTTAAATATAAGATTGGTATTATATTGTTAGCCCATAGTAAGAGTCGGAGTCGACCCCTCATCACTACTTCTTCGAGGTTAGACGCAATACTTACTTGGTATGCGTTGATTTACGTACCCATACTATACTTGCTGCACATTTTGTGCAGGTATATATATATATCTAATGGCCTCGTGGGATAAGATACGTGGTTAAATGTGGGGACTTAGGTGAGTTGCATTCCATATTACGACTCGTAGCTAGCAGAGTCTCCTTTAGAGTATTTATATTTTTCCTGTCCAATTTGTATTCCAGACAGATGCTGTATTTTATTTTACTTCCTAGTTGATGCTCATGCACTTGTGACACCGGGTTTTAGGGTGATTATGGGTTGTTTGGTATTGAAATTGTGAAAATATTTTTCTATTTACTCTGTAAAGTCCATCTCTTACTATTAAATTGAAGGAAATCGTGATTTCAAATACCAAAATGAGTAATAAAGTTAATAAATTATTGTTGGCTGGCCTGACAGTGGTGTTAGACGTCATCACGACCTCTAATGGAATTTGGGTCGTGACAGGCATCTCTTCAATAGAAGGCTTTGTAGGAGGGGTCTTCCTATTTTCAAGATCCAAGGACAATTTTCGGGGTGCATAGTTGTACGGCCCCATTCCTTGCAAAGAGTTCACACACTCTATGAATCCATCCATCTCGTCATCATCGAAGTTGAGAAAGGCAGCCTCCAACATATCAACATTGATTTTAGAACTTGTATCATCAACAATGACATCAGTCATCAAATCCACAAAAGAACACACCTCATTGCTTTTTGGTTTGTGCATGGACTTACACACATGGAATACCACTTTTTCATCACCAACCCGGAAAGTGAGTTCTCTGGCTTCAACATCACAAAGAGCCTTACCCATGGTAAGGAAAGGTCTCCCAAGAATAATTGGCACCTCATAATAAACCTCACAGTCTAAAATGACAAAATCCGCTAGAAGAATGAATCTATCAATCTGAACCAAAACATCTTCAATCACACCCAATGGCCTTTACATGGTACGATCGTCCATTTGCAATATCATAGAGGTGGGCCTTGGTTTCCCAATCCCCAAAGTCTTGAAAATCAAATAGGGCATCAAATTTATACTTTCCCCAAGGTCACAAAGATCTTTTGCAAACTCGGCACTTCCAATTGTACAAGCAATCGTGAAAGCACATGGATCCTCCAACTTTAGAGCCATTGAATGAACAATTGGACTCACTTGATGAGTGACTTTTATGGTCTCACAATTCATTTACCGCTTCTTTTTCACAATATCTTTCATAAACTTTGCATAACCGGGAATTTGTTCCAAAGCTTTGACCAATGGCACATTGATTGAAAGACTTTTCGTCATTTGAATGAATTTCTTGAATTCATTCTCACTATTTTGCTTGGCAAGTCTTTGAGGGTATGGAGGTGGAGGCTTAGGAAATGGTGCTTTAGCCTTTTGCACTATCGGCTCCAGTATGTCAATAATGTGTTCCCTAAACGGGTTCACCTCCTATTAAGTATTTTCCACAGTATCATCAATATCAATCTGAACTTCCTCATTAGGTTGAACAACATTGTTCGGGATCTCTTCTTTTTGCATCACTTGATCATTATCAACAAGTATCCTTCCACTTGAGGTGGGTGAATTCTCGCCTCTTCCACTTGTTGTGATAACCGACATGGCATGCCCCGTATTGTTATCAGCCTTTGGGTTTACCACCATATCACTTGGTAATGCCCCCTTAGGACCAGAATTTAAAGCTTGATAGATTTGCCCATTTGAACTTCTAGGTTGCGGATTGATGTGTTGTGTGACGTAAGTTAGTCATTCGAATCGGTATTCTTTCCATCATTTTCTTGAACATACTTTCAATACGTCCTATCTCATTGTTTGAAAAACTTTAACCATGGGAAGGATAAGGAGGTGGGTTGCTCGGTTATTGATACATTGGGGTCCTTTGAAAAGCCGACCCCCGGTTGCCTTGATTGTTACTCTATCCACCTTGATTGTTGCCTCCCCAATTTCATTGGTTGTTTCCACTCCAATTTATTTGATTGTTGTTGTTATGACAATTCCCTTGATTGTTAGAATTCAAATTGCCATGATTGTTTTGTGGTCTCCATTGTTGTTGGTTTGGGCCTTGGAAGTTTCTTCTTTTCCCTTGAAAATATTTCACATATTGCACTTCCTCCTCTTGTTCATTATAAGAATCATCTTGCTCAAAACCACCATCATCTTGCACATAGTTCTCCACTCGATTTTACACTTGTGGACCTTTAATCCTCCTCTTGTTCACCAACACATTCACTCCCTCCATAGCATTATCTTGCTTAGGAGCTTGCACTTGATTTAGTTGGGCCTTTGCTAGTTGAGTCATGGTAGTGGTCAATTCAGCAATGGCTTTCTCATGGTCTTGCAATTCTTTATGAAGGTGGATCATATTCGGATCCCCTTATGGAACTTTGGCCTGGGACTGCCAAGTCGACGATGTTTCTGCCATCTCATCCAAGATTTCGCACACCTCTGCATAAGGCGTAGACATAAAATTCCCACCGGCTAGTTGATTCACTACACATTGGTTGGTTGTGTTAATCCCAAGATAAAAGGTTTGTTAAATCATGTTTTCCATCATATCATTGTTGGGACATTTATCTCATGTAGTGGTTAATTCGGCTCTTGCTTGAATGCCAAGATCTCATCTCGAAGTGTATCCATGTTCCCAGGATAGAAAGCCTTAGCAATGAAATTTTCCGCCAACTCATCCCAAGTGTGAATTTAATGGTTCGGCTATCGTTATAACCAATCTAAAACTTTCTCCCGTAGAGAGAAGGTAAAAATCCTTAGCCTCAATTCATCCCCGAAAACATTAGTTTGCTTGCTCCCCAACATGTATCCATAAAGCCCTTAAAATGTTTATAAGCATTTTGAATTAGAGCACCGGCAAAGAAACCATGTTGCTCAAGCAAAGTGCGCATCACATTGGTGATTTGAAAGTCTCCCCCCCCCCCCCCCGAAATACGGGGAGGGACTATTGTACTAGCATAACCTTCATTGGGCAATATCCGGTGTGGAGCCGCTCGTGGTGGAGGTAGGGATGGAACGGGCACGTTGTCATATGGTACCCGGCCTCTCCGATTGGCTTGAGGCTCAAGAGGTATATCCTCTATTTGTTCCTCCTCGCTGTCCAATTCCCCTTAATGCAAATTTTCGTTATCATTATTCATCATGTTTGTACCTAGAATTTCTTAAACAAATTAGTAACACAAAAAGGAAAGAAGATATTCCAAAAACACACTCAAATATATAGCTAACACTGTTTTAACTCCCCATCAACTGCGCCAAAAATATATCCACGTCCAATCCGCTCTCAATAGTGAATGGAAACGGTTGTTAGAAGAATAGTACCCAACAAGAGTCGGGGTCGATTTCCACAGGGAGTTTAATATGGGTGTTAGCATATACACCTGATGAGAGCAAATGAAATAACTAAATTACGCTTCCAAACAAGGGATTTTGTTTTTTACTTCTAAATTAACACTAACAATTATAAACTAATGATAAGAAACTAGAAAGCGAGTGATTGCTTTTGTTATTTTTACCAAATGGTTAAAAGGCCTAGGGATGTGACCTTCACCTAGGTGTTAGCCTAATGGGTTAAGTATGTTAACACTTGTTTTATTGATCGGGTTGTATTATAGCTCTTAAATCTAAGTTACCTTCTCAATACCTCTCGGTCATAGAGTGTTTTTTCCCAATTTGGCTTTCTCAAGCCCAAATGGGTATCAAGCTAAATAGTTGATATGAGCTCAAGTCGGGTTTTTCCTATATCTAATTCAAACCCTTTAATTAGGCTAATCAAATTCTTAATTAGCCCAATTTCTTGTTAGCCAAGTTTTCCTAGACTAGGTCCCTCTTTCTCAAGTAAAGACCAAGTCAAAAAGGCATGAATCAATGTTTGCAACCATTAATTCTAAAATTAAAGCATAAACAAGACTAAATAATTAATACTCAATCATAAACAAGCATTATATTAAATACCCATAAGGTTTACATACTAGGGTTGGGTCACAACCCTAGTAGAAATCTAGCAACTCGTAGTAGAAAATAAAGAAAATAAAGAAGAAATACTAATTAAACTCATAATATAAAATTAAAATGATAAACTATGATGTTTTTATCCCAAATTGATCACAAATTTCCTAAAATGGAAAATTACAATGGCTATAGTTGCTTGAACTTCAAAACTTGACCTAAAAATGTGATTCACGTCTATTTATATTGGCCTAAAATTTGCTGACTAAAATTTCCCTCGGGAGGTTCTGCAGCAGCACAATTCCTTGTGCGGTTCGCACATTGCTTGGTCTTGAAAGGAACTGGATTCTGCAGCCGCACAATTTGGTCTGCGGCTGCACAATTCTTTTGCGGTCCGCACTTCATGCATGGCTTCAATCTTGGTCATTTGCACACTCTTTGAACTTTTTGAATTCTTGTCAATGTAGACCATGTTCTGCAGCCACATAATTCATATGCGGTCCACACATTTGCTTAAAGTTTGCTAGGCTTCTTCACATGTTTTGACAAGGCTTAAAGTTTGCGGTCCGCACTTGCTTCTGCGGCCGTAGAAATACCTCTGCGGACCGCACTTCTTGTGTGTTGTGCCCCTTCTTGCCTTGTGAGTCGAAACACGCCTTTTTGAGTCGGATGTCTTCATACGAGCCCAAACTTCTAACATTCCTGCAATTTGCACATTTGCATTTATTTTGGGAACATAAATCAACACTTTCGGACTAAAACAAAAGTAAAAAGGTACCATAAGTGGTCAAAATCCACACTTATCAGTCACATAATCAACTCTTAACCGTCTTTGATTCTCATTGTTGTGTTCATTTCAGCCATAAACACTACCTGGTTTCATAAGTGCATAGAGAACTGGCCTTACAAAAATTTTCTTGAAGTGGCTAAATTCATACTTGCATAGGTGATTCTGAAATATGCCATCCCATAGATACATTATTTGATATTCCTATATCAAACATAGAAACCATTAAAAAGCCTTAACGTTTTATCCTTAGTACTGAGCACTGTCTTAGCACGACAATAGACTAAATTATTGTATTAGATAATTTTAAAACATCATTAACAAATTTGTTTTATCTCCTTGAACCTAGATCTTGGGATCTCCAGTATCCTAGGTAGAGTTACCGCCACAATGACTTATCCTCGGCCATAGCTCCATTCCCCTCGGCCATAGCTCCATTCCCATCGATGATATTTCAACTACCTCTCTAGTTATGCCTTTTGTAAGTGAATTTGATATATTATCGCTTGACCTCATGTAGCTAATCGTGATAATTTCCCTAGAGAGTAGTTTTCTAACCGTTTTATGTCTTCATACTATAGGACGAGATTTTCTGTTATACATAACACTCCCAGGCCTTCTAATTGCCACTTGAGTATCAGAATATATGCATATTGGTGCCAACGGTTTGGGCCAAAATGGAATATCTTCCAAGAAGTTTTTGAGCCATTCAGCTTCTTTTACTTATAGCACAAGCTATATCTAGTCGTGTATAATTCATGATACATATTAAACATCCCAACACACGAGCATAATGTAATTGCGGTATGCTTTGACCTTTATTCTTTGCAGTACAAGATTCACATTAGTTGGAGTCTTTGCAACTTTAAAATCTAAGTGTTTGAACTTGCCCAGTACCATTTTAATATAATGAGATTGTGATAATGCCAAACGTTGAAGAGTCTTGTGGATATTAATATCTAAAATTAAATCAACAACTCCCAAGTCTTTCATATCAAGCTTGATAGTTAGCATTCGCTTAGTCGCATTTATGTTGGAAATGTCATTACTCATTATCAGCATATCATTCACTTATAAACAAACAATGACTATGTGATTTGGATCATTCTTTGTACACAAATTTATCGCATTCATTAATATTAAAATTATTTGGCAACATTGTATGGTCAAATTTCGTATGGTATTATTTGGGTGCTTATTTTAGTCCGTAAAGTGACTTAACAAGTCTACGTACCTTCTTCTCTTTGCCTGAAATCACAAATCCTTCGGACTGTTCCATGTAAATTTCTTCCTCAAAATATTCATTTAAGAAGGTCGTCTTAACATTCATTTAATGGATTTTAAGACGATATACCGCAGCTAATACTACTAACGCCAGTATGGACGTAATTTTTGTAACACGTGAAAATGTGTCAAAATAGTTAAGGCCTTCTCGTTGTCTATAACTTTTGACAATAAGTCTTGTTTTATACTTGTCAATAGTGCCATAATCATTCATTTTCCTTTTAAAAATATATTTAGAACCTAATGGTTTATTCTCGAGAGGAAGATCAACCAACTCTCATGTATGGTTGTTCAATTTAGATTTTATTTCACTATTGACTGCCTCTTTCAGAAAAGGTAATTCCGAATAAGATATAGCTTCTTTAAATTTTTCAGGCTCATTTTTCCATAAGAAAGTCACAAAATATGGTCCAAATAAAATAGACGCTCTTTGTTGTTTACCGCGTCTTGGATCTTCCTCATTATATTTACTTTCTTTTGTTCCTTCCCGATGTCATTTGGATTCTTCACCAATCGACTCACATTCCTTTTTATAGGGATATATATTTTTAAATAATTCAGTATTATCTGATTCTATCACCGTATTATTATGAATATCGAGATTTTATGATTTATGAACTAGAAATTGATATGCTTTACTATTGGTTGCATATCTTATGAAAACAAAACAACGGTTTTCGATCCTACCTTTACCCTTTTGGGTTTAGGAATTTGTACTTTTGCCAAACGTTGTGATGACCCAATATGTTGTTTAGAACACTAGCTCTTTTTTCTATGTTTCGAGACCTCCCGTAGCTCTATTTGATGAGTTGTGACTTGCGTGCATGATCTGTGTCGCTTTTCAGAAAGTTGTTATGTGAAATTTTAAAGAAAATGTGATTTTTGACTTAAATTGAGGCTAGAGTTGACCATAATCAATATTTTTGGTAAACGACCCCAGATCGGTATTTTGACGATTCCAGTAGGTTTGTAGGATATATTTGTACTTGTATGCATGTTTGGTAGGGACGCTTTTGCGATGTCACTGTCGCAAATGCGAGTATGTCTGGGCTGGGAAACCTACCCAAATGCGAAGGAGGTATCGCTTTTGCGAGTTGGGGGCCTTTCGCAAATGTGATGCTTTTGTCGTAAATGCGACTTCTGTATGCTAGGACATTGATCGCATTATGACTAGTGGTTCGCTTTTGTGATGGTCGCAATTGTGAACAAGACTGCAACTGGGTAAAAGTGGAGAATTTTGGGACTTAGCTCATTTTACACCATTTTTCAACCCTAATCTTTCTAGAGGCAAATTTTAAAGAGGATTTTCTTCCCAAATTTATTGGTAAGAAATTTTAACTAGTTTTCAATCAATTTCAATTACTTTTCTAGGAATTTAATCATGAAATTAATGAGCTTCAAAGTAAAAATTAGGGATTTGGGTAGAATTTAGGAATTTTATAAATCACATAACTAGGCTCGGGGGTGAATGGGTAATCAGGATTTGGTTCGAATCTCGAATTCGACCACCTAGGCTAGGGGTTGACTTTTGTTGACCTTTTGAATTTAGTTAAAGATTGAACCTTTTTCAATTGTGGGTAGTTTCTAAAGCTTGTTTTGAATTGTTTGAATGATAATTGGCTAGATTCGGTTGGTTTAGAGGTTTTTTCTAAATAAAAAGTCATGGTTGATTGTTGGTTTGATTCTGGAAAGAGGTAAGTGTTGTGGTTAACCTTGACTTGAGGGAATTAAGAATTGATTGGTCTATGTGCTACGCGATTTATGTATGGGAACGATGTATATACAAGGTGACGAGTGTATATGTGTTGTCATAGGTATAAGCATGCGCGGTAGACTATTAATTATGTATTTCAATTATAGGAAGTCCCTTCGTTTATTCTGTGTTACTATTCATGTCATGCCTTGATTGTTACATGTTTTTACTTGCTAAATTATAACGATCCGACCGGTTGTTTTGAGCATTTTCATTTTGTTCGATTGTTAGAGGTCATGAGTAACTTCATATGATGTATTATGACTTGCGTGTGTCATCGATTTTGGTTTTCGGTTGATTCATGATTGATTTGGAAGAATAATTCCCATCTTAGAAGCTTTAAGTTGGAAGAGTTGACCAAGTTTGACTTGGGTGTATGCCCTAATTCGTATTTGACTATTTTTAGAAGGTTTTGATGCTAATTGGCGAAAGTCGACAATTTAAAGGTTTGGAAAGTTCATAGATTTAACCGGGAGTTGACTTTGATGATATCGGATTCGGATTATTGTTCCAGAAGTTGGAATAGGCTCGTTATGTCATTTGGAACTTGTGTGCAAATTTGAGGTCATTTCGAGTTGATTGGATATGGTTCGGAATGAGTTTTGGAAGCTGAAAATTCAAAAGTTCATTAAGTTTGATTTGAGGTGCGACTCATGATTTTGATGTTATTATGTGTGATTTGAGGCCTCGAGTAGGTCCGTGTTATGTTTTGGGACTTGTTGGTATGTTCGGACCGGGTCCCGAGGGGCTCGGGGTGAGTTTTGGACCATTTCTAGGACCTTTTTAGTTGTTGGCTATTGGCTACATGGTGTGATCGTCATCGCGTACCTTTAGGTCGCGTTCGCGAAGAGCAAATATTTGTTTAGGCCTCTTGAATCGGGACCGCGGAAGCCTTTCACGCGATCGCGTAGACGAATTTTTGTTATCACTAAGCTGACTTCGTGGGCTTATATCTTGCAATATAAGGAATTTTGAGGTGATCCAAAAACAAAGTTGTATCCCTTTCTGTCTAGTTTTCCGAAAAACAAATTGTTTATTATTTGTAGTTTTTTACAAAATGTTATGACCTCTATACTACAGGCTGTTTGGGAAGGGTTAACGGAATTAGTTCATCACGATCGCGGGTACATGGCCGCGATCGCGAAGAGTAAAAAAATGTGCTGGAGTTTTTTTGAATTGCGATCGCGAGGTTGGTGATTGCGATCGCGAAGAAACACCACTGGCAGTGCATTAAAACATCAACTTTCGGGATTTTGAGTTCATTTTCTTCACCTTTTGAGTTCTTGGAGCACAAGTAACATAAGTTTGGAGGAGATAAACACCCAAATCTTGAGGGTAAATAATTTTATCTTTGTTTTGATTGTATATTTTGTTTTTCCATGGATTACTACACCTAAATTAAGGATTTGAAGAGAAGAAATTGGGGGGGGAGGGGGTTGTCTAAACTTTCCTAAAGTAAATTATTGAGTTTTGAACATCGATTTGGAGTGGGATTTAAGTGAAATTAGTATGGTTGGACTCGTAGTTGAGGTGTTCTCGGAATTTGTGAGTTTTGTCGGGTTCTGAGGTACGGGCTCGGGTTGACTATTTAGTTGACTTTGGGTATTTGATTAAAGATTCGACTTTTTTCGTTTGGGTTTGTTTTCCTTGGCATTATTTGATGATATTGAGTTGTTTTTGGCTAGTTTCGAGCCGTTTTGAGGTCGATTCCCGCGAGATGGCATTTCTAGAGTATTGTTTGGCTTGCTCGGTATTTGATTTGGCTTGTTCGAGGTAAGTAACATTTCTAAACTTGGAATTGAGGGTGTTATCCCTGGGAACCATGTTATTTGTGATGTGTTGAGGTGACGCACATGCTAGGTGACGGGCGTGTGGGCGTGCACCGTGGTAATCATGATTCAAGTTGACTTTTAGACTAGTACTAGACTTGTTCTTCTATCATATCCTGTTATATTCGTGTTTTTACCTACTTGTTGATTTATTTGAGTTGTGATTCATATTAGACATCATATTTAGGCTATGTGCTTATTTGGTTGAGACCTAATAAGGCTATCTGTTCTTTTGAGTTAATCTAACTGTAATTATACACTCAGTCATAGTTCTTCATTTTCATATCATATCGCAGTCTCTATTCATCATTCATTGCTACATCGCATGTTATCATTGTTTTTCTATATGTGGAATTGTTGGGCTGAGAGGTATAACATTGTGATCCCTTGATACTTGAGAAGTTGATGGAGGTGGGCCTTAGAGTCGTGTTGAATGTGTTGTTGTGGATCGTAGCATGCCATATTGGCTTTATTATTATTATTACTACTGTGGATCAGAGTGAACGCAACATGCCTTATTAACTTTATTATTATTTTGGATCGGCCTGCAAGCCGTAGCAGGCCATATTGGATTTTGATTAGTGCTTGGGCAGGATCCGCCCCTCAAGAGTCTAACATACAAGCAGTGAGCGCAGGTACAATGATATATATACACATGCTTTGGTGAGGGGCATTGATGCTAGGCACCCATACAGTGCTGAGTGATTCTGTGTGTGTGATGAAGTGGGCAATAGAGACAGATAGATTGAGTATATTGATAGTGAGTGTACCTGGGGATATCACCATGAAACCATTCATTTGACATGCATACTTAACATGTAGGCTTAGAGATGCATTTTCCTCATGCTAGACGGTAATGTGGCATTGATGAATTGACATGTATTTGATACGTAGGCATAGAGATGTATATTCCTTATTCTAGATGGTATGTGATAATTGATGACTTGACATGTATATTGACATGTAGGCATAGAGATGTATATTCCTTATTCTAGATGGTATGTGATAATTGATGACTTGACATGTATATTGACATGTAGGCATAGAGATGTATATTCCTTATTCTAGATGGTATGTGATAATTGATGACTTGACATGTATATTGACATGTAGGCATAGAGATGTATATTCCTTATTCTAGATGGTATGTGATAATTGATGACTTGACATGTATATTGACATGTAGGCATAGAGATGTATATTCCTTATTCTAGATGGTATGTGATAATTGATGACTTGACATGTATATTGACATGTAGGCATAGAGATGTATATTCCTTATTCTAGATGGTATGTGATAATTGATGACTTGACATGTATATTGACATGTAGGCATAGAGATGTATATTCCTTATTCTAGATGGTATGTGATAATTGATGACTTGACATGTATATTGACATGTAGGCATAGAGATGTATATTCCTTATTCTAGATGGTATGTGATAATTGATGACTTGACATGTATATTGACATGTAGGCATAGAGATGTATATTCCTTATTCTAGATGGTATGTGATAATTGATGACTTGACATGTATATTGACATGTAGGCATAGAGATGTATATTCCTTATTCTAGATGGTATGTGATAATTGATGACTTGACATGTATATTGACATGTAGGCATAGAGATGTATATTCCTTATTCTAGATGGTATGTGATAATTGATGACTTGACATGTATATTGACATGTAGGCATAGAGATGTATATTCCTTATTCTAGATGGTATGTGATAATTGATGACTTGACATGTATATTGACATGTAGGCATAGAGATGTATATTCCTTATTCTAGATGGTATGTGATAATTGATGACTTGACATGTATATTGACATGTAGGCATAGAGATGTATATTCCTTATTCTAGATGGTATGTGATAATTGATGACTTGACATGTATATTGACATGTAGGCATAGAGATGTATATTCCTTATTCTAGATGGTATGTGATAATTGATGACTTGACATGTATATTGACATGTAGGCATAGAGATGTATATTCCTTATTCTAGATGGTATGTGATAATTGATGACTTGACATGTATATTGACATGTAGGCATAGAGATGTATATTCCTTATTCTAGATGGTATGTGATAATTGATGACTTGACATGTATATTGACATGTAGGCATAGAGATGTATATTCCTTATTCTAGATGGTATGTGATAATTGATGACTTGACATGTATATTGACATGTAGGCATAGAGATGTACTTTCCTCATGCTAATTGGTAAACGAAAAATCTTATCTGGTGTTGTGAATTGGGAATACAATTCTTTTGATAAACTCACGTTTAGTTGTTTTTCAATGGTGAGATTTGGAATTGACTATAATACTTGAAAAACGTGCCTGCTTTCCCGTAACTGTGAACGAGCTGAGCATATATCTCTTGAGTTATTTACCTTTATTGTTATCATTATATTGTTATGAACAGTTATTGGCTATTAGTGTTGGACACTGACCTTTTTCCCGAGCTCGTCACTGCTTTCAACTTGAGGTTAGGTTTGTTACTTATTGAGTATATGGGGTTGGTTGTACTCATACTACACTTCTTCACCTTGAGTGCAGATCTTGGAGTTGATATTGTTGTGCATGGCGAGAGTTGGCATTGAATATGTACCCATTGTCCGGATACGACTACCACTTGTTCTTGGTAGTTTTAGATTTGAGTTCTATTTATGTATATTCAAATAGATTTGAAATTATTTGTCATACCAGTTTTGTAAATCTGAAGTCTTAGTAGATCATGACTTGTACTACCAATCCTTGGGATTTTCGTGTAGAAGTTCAGTTATTTTACTCTTTGGCTTTTATTATTCTCACTTGAGTTGTGTTGACTATTATTTGGCTTACCTAACGGATTGGGTTAGGTGCCATCACGACTAGTTGGATTTTGGATCATGACAAGTTGGCATTAGATCTCTAGGTTCATAGGTTCTCAAGTCATAAGCAAGTGTCTAGTAGACTCTTGCGGATCAACATGATGACATCCATACCTATCTTTGAGAGGCTACAGGACATTGATTATCGTGTGGCATTGATTCAGCTTGAAGCATATCTATTGAATTCCTTCCACTCACTCGTATGTGATGTGAGTTCTCGGTATTAGCTGTGCATCGACGGCTTGTGATTCAATGGATGAGGTCTGAGATGTGTTTTCTATATTTTGGCGATGGGCCGGTCTATTCCATTTATCCAAGTGTCACAAAGATGTACCCTCACTTGAAACAAAAATATTGGTGGTGGAAGATGAAGAAAGATATAATGAGTCATGTCTCTCGGTGTTTGAATTATCAACAGGTAAAGTACGAGCATCAGAAATCGGATTGACTGACTCGAGTGGAAGTGGGAGCGCATTACTATGAATTTTGTGGTATTCTTACCATGGACCTTGAGGAAATATGATGCAGTTTGGGTTATGGTGGACCGGTTGACTAAGTCAGCATACTTTATTCCGGTGATAACGTCCTATTCTTCAGAGCGGTTTTCTAAGATTTACTTTTGGGAGATTATCCATCTGAACGGGGTGCCGATTTCCATCACTTTTGACTGGAGTACACTGTTCACATCGATTCGTAAGTACCATGAAGATAGGTCACATGTTTTAGACTTCAGCACAGTGCAGCTTGATTAAAATTTGACCTATGAGGAAGACCCAGTGGCTATTTTAGGCTGGCAGGTTTAAAAGTTGAGGTCTAAGAGTTTTCTTTCTGTAAGAGTGTAATGGAGAGGTCAGCCAATTGAGAAGGCTACGTGGGAGTTCGAGCCCGATATGCGAAGTAGATACCCCCACCTTTTTATCAGCCCAGGAACATTTCTATGTCCGTTCGAGGATGAACATTTCTTTTAGAGGTGGAGAATGTGACGACCCGATAGGTCATTTTGAACACTAGCTCCTATTTCTATGTTCCGAGACCTGCCGTAGCTCTATTTTATGAGTTATGACTTGTGTGTGTGGTATGTGTTGCTTTTTGGAAAGCTATTATGTGAAATTTTAAAGAAAATGTGATTTTTGATTTAAAATGAGGCTAGAGTTGACCATGGTCAATATTTTTGGTAAACGACCTCGGATCGGTATTTTGATGATTATGGTAGATTCGTAGGATATTTTTGGACTTATATGCATGTTTGGTTGGGGTCTCGGGTGATCGAGCACGTTTCGGCGCGTTATGTGAATATTGGCAAAAGTTCAGTTCAAGTGGAAAATCTTGAGTTTTGGTGATTGATTCTTATTTTTGTTAGCGAGCGAGTTTGCATAATGTTATTACACTTGAGTGAATGTTCGAATTTGAGCCTGATAGCTCAGATGAGTTCCGGAGGTGTTTTGGTGTATTTTTGGACTATTGAGAGAACACTCGGGCATCAGGTCTGCAGGTCTCGCAATTGCGAAGACATGTTCACAATTACGAGTCCCGCTTTTGTGAAGCTGGACTCACAAATCCGATAGCTGGGGAGGGGCTGTGATCCTCGCAAATGCGAGGAAACTATCGCAATTGTGAGTTGTGGGGGCCGTTTTTGCTATATCACTATCGCAAATGCGACTAGGTTTGGGCTGAGCAACCTTCGCAAATGCGATGCTTTTGTTGCAAATATGACTTCTGCATGTTGGGTCACTGATTGCATTTGCGATCAGTTGTTTGCTTTTACGATGGTTGCAGTTGCAAACAAGAGTTCGCAATTGACATCTGCAACTGGGTAAAAGTGGAAAATTTTGGGACTTAGCTCATTTTACACCATTTTTAACCCTAATCTCTCTAGATGAGATTTGTGAAGAGGATATTCTTCCCAAATTCATTGATAGATAATTTTAACTAGTTTTCAATCAGTTTCGATTACTTTTCCATGAATTTAATCATCAAATCTATGAATTTCAAAGCAGAATTTAGGGTGTTTGGGTAGAACTTAGGAATTTTGTAAAATTGAGATTTAGACCTCGAATTGAGGTCGGATTTCGAAACAAATTGCATAATCAGACTCGGGGGTGAATAGGCAATCGGGATTTGGTATGAATCTCGAATTTTGACCATATGGGCTCGGGTTTACTTTTGTTGACTTTTTTAATTTAATTAAAGATTGAACCTTTTTTTCATTCGTGGATAGTTTCTAAAGCTTTTTTGAATTGTTTGAACGCTAATTAGCTAGATTCGATTAGTTTGGAGGCTTGTTCTAAAGGAACAAAGACGTGGTTGATTGTTGATTTGACTCCGAAAAGAGGTAAGTGTCGTGGTTAACCTTGAATTGAGGGAATTAGAACTTGATTGGTCTATATGGTACGTGATTTATGTGTGGGGACAGCGTATATGTAAGGTGACGATTGTATATGCACTATCATGGGTTTAAGCATACAGATGGACTATTAATTATGTATTTCAATTATACCATGCCTTCTTTTATTCCGTGTTACTATTCGTGTCATACCTTAATTATTACATGTCTTCATTGCTACATGCCTCTATTTGCTTCATGTTCCATGTATCCATGTTTTTTTTATTGCCTGTCTTTGCTTGTTATATGCCCCATAATTATGAGGTAGAAGCTATTGCTTGTTCTATGCCCTTAATTTTCTATTTGTCTTCACTTCCTTTCTGTTTCACTTCGAATTGTCATATTGGGTTGCCTTAGAGTATTTATACATTTTGGTTCCTTTTTTCGTACGTTGTGAGACAAAAAATAGTTGTTTGTAGCATTACTATGATGTTTGGGATCGGGTTGCATGCCGCAACGGTATTGATATAATATTTGGGATCAGATTGCATGCGGCAACGGAATTAATATGATATTTGGGATGAGTTGCACGCTGCAACGATATTGATATGATATTTGGGATCGGGTTGCATGCTGCAACGGAGAAGTTATATATATATATATATATATATA
>AWOL01S0118265.1:481-11502 GCA_000715115.1 Nicotiana otophora
GGGGCTGCCCGCCTACAACAGGCCTTATAGGCTTTACTATCATTTGAATCGGGGCTGCCCGCCTGTAGCAGGCCTTATAGGGTTTACTATTTTATGGATCGGGGCTGCCCGCCTGCAGCAGGCCTTATAGGCTTTATATCACGCTTGGGCTGAAGGATCCTCTTCGGAGTCTATACACACCCCAGTGAGCGTAGATGATTATATATATTCGCGATGGATTTCCCAGGGCATGGACTTGCCCTACTGATTGATATTGTACTGAATTTACCTGGACATGGATCTTGTCCGTATCATTTACATTTGGGGATAAATTACCCCAGGGCTGGATTGTCCTTATACGGTACTGAGTGACTGACTGTCAGTCGATGTGCATTTATATATATGGGTTGGAACACCCTTGGGCTAGATTGGCCATAAAAATTATCGAGTCACCGAATAATTGTCACCAGTATTTACATGAGGTCTTTCTACTGAGATGTCATATACCTCATATCATGTAATATTGATCTATTTCACATGTATTGAGTTTAACTATTAAACTTGAAAGCATGCCTACATTTTTGTACCATTACTTATACTGGATTGTACCTGCGGAGCTCGTCATTGCTTTCAGCCTAGAGGTTAGTCTTGTTATTTATTGAGTTAGTTGTACTCATACTACACTCTGCACCTCGTGTGCAGATCCAGGTGCTCCCGGATACGGCGATTGCTAGGTTTCGAAGTTAGTTCTGTTGGGGACTCTCAAGGTAGCTATTTGACGTCCGCATACTTGATTCCCTTCTTGTTTAATTATTGTAATATTCTATATTTTCAGACAGTGATTTTATCAGTAAGACTTTGTATTCATAATAGATGCTCATGTACTCAGTGACACCGGATTTTGGGAGTGTTATATTTGAAAATTGTGAGTTTCTTCCGCTGAATTTAATTATTTTATTTTCAAACTTAAAAGATATGGTGGTTTATTGAGATTGTTGACTTGTCTAGTGTTAAGATAGGCGCCATCACGACATGTGAGATTTTGGGTCGTGACAACTTCACTATCTAGTCATCATCTTCAGCGGGTGGCAGCATGTGATCAATGGACCCCCGGACCACTTGACGGTGCATGGAGGTAGTAACATGATAATATGGAAGTATCTCATGATAGATTTTCAAAGCCGCCATTGTGTCCTCCAGCCAGGCTATACCTTCCCTGCTCGGTCGGGCTAGCTTGTCTTCCTCATTGATCCAGACATAATATTCGGAGTGCACCATGAGTTTTGACCCATCGACATGGCGACCAGATCATTCCACTCTTCTTAGAGCCTTCTTATCCTTGGTATTGGGATATGTCCGTTGTACTCATCATTATACATTATTTTCCTCATCCAGAGAGGCACATCGTGGATCAACCTGAATTGTTTGAGAACTTGTAGGGGTGAGTATGGCTGAATTCCCTCAAGTTCTATTAGCTTAATGAAGTATTTCTGAGGATTCCTTAGGATCACCCTTCCACCTAGCCATGACAGCTTCCAATTGACCCATTTTCCACTTAGGTTGATCAACATTTCCCTCCACTCTTCTTGTCCATGTGGGGAGACCCAATATCTCATCTTCTCGTTGTGGTTGCAGATCATGTTGTCAACACCCACGAAGTAGTCAACTGTGGCCTCTCGCTGGAAGAAATGTTCTATGGCCCAGATTTGAAGCAGCAAGTCACACCCTTTAAAGAAATCATACCCTCGTGCACATGCAAACAATGCCCTTGGAATCTCAGCTAACACCATCGGTACCAGAGTAACTTGGAGGTTGCCACGGAATATTGCCAGAACCATGAGTAATAAATTGATATTGATCCGACCACTCCTTTGCGGGAAAACCAACAATCTCAATAGCGCCAATGAGAAAGTTATGGTCCTGAGGCTCTCCTAAGTTACCTGATCACAATGAAATTCTCCCAAGTACTATTTATAGCTTTCACGGTGTCCAAACCTATCGAACAATTGATCCAGGCTTACCCACCCATCCTCGATGTTTCTCAAACCTCGACTGTTTGCCAGACCCAGAGCATCAAGAAACCTGTAGCCGGGCATGATAACTGGTAGTATCGGTTTCCTCCCTATAAATGGTAGCTCCGTGAAACTGGTAACTTCTTCCAATGTCGACACTAACTCATAATCAGCAAACTTGAACACCACCTTGGCTGGGTCCCAGAATTCTATCAGTAGGCGAGTAAGCACCTTATCAGCTCGGATGTTTAGCAGAGGGGTCAATGCCCCCAAGTGTGTCCGAATTTCATCTCCGTTTTCTCGGCGGATATTCTTCCACCACTACTTCAGCTTGTGTGGTGATCCTATCACCATATTGATCTCGGGGATGTTTTGGCTGATTTTCATTTCTGAAGTGGGTAAATAAAGGATTTGATAAGTGTTTACTTTGGATCTTTAGGTGTCTTGTCAGGTTTGTTCGCTTTCTACAAAATTCATATTGTTGGGTGCATGACCCGTTGACATTAGGGCGACTTTCCTAATTGTGTGTCGATACCAAGGACCGACTCACCAAGGTTTATGTAATATAACCTATGTTTGCTAGAATAGAGTGTCTTCTACTTTTGAATTGGACTAAAGACCGCGAGAAGTTATGTCAGTTGACCTGACAAATCCATTCTCTGAAACTAAAGAATTTTGAAAAGAAGGTTCGGAGGGGTGTAAAAGACAACCCTCACGTGCCATTGTGTGTAATAGTGTACGGCCAAGACTCGATAGGAAGGAGTGCACTGACAGTGTATATAAAGCGGTAACATATAGAGGCATAATAATAGCAGGCATAAATATGCATAATAAACAAGTAAGGCAGGTAAGCACGTAATTACAAGTTAAATACAATTAATGCAGTGTACAAACAAATCTAAGTTCAAGGTCTAGTCTAAGTCTGCCAAGGTCAGAACCTAAGTGTTATTCCCCAACATAATCGCCATGTTGTTGCACCCTATTTTGTATAAGTCAAAACAAGATCCAACTTGTGGTTTCTCTTTTGTTGATGAAAGAGAGTCGCCACCTAATATTTAAATGTATACTAGGGTACCTATTTAATTACTAAAATCATATTCTTTATTAGTCCTCTAACATGTGAGATTTTGGGTAAGGGTTCTGGTTCTTCTAAGGGGAAGGTGTTAGGCACCCCTTAAAATCTATCCGAGCTAGCTCCATAGGACTTAGACTAGGTTTAAAGGGTTAGTTGTTTGTATTTTGCTTAATTAGTATTAGAGAGGCATGGCTTACTGTTTATCTAAGTGAGAGTATGGTGTTAATAACGAGGGATCCAAGATTTTTTAAACAAAGGGTACGGATTTAGAAAGAGTCTTGAAAACTACTGTTTAGTGTAGTGAAAAGAGTTTTAAAATGAATGGTTTGTATGAAGCATGTAGAAAACCTTTTGTTTTAAAAGAATGGATGTTCACTTAATTCTAAGATGTTGTAAGTAAATGAGCCTAAGATATACCTTGACTTCTGAAATTGCTTAAATCTTAAGTTTGAGGGGATATTTTAAAGTCTTTGCTGGGCGGCAACACATAGGTTTTGAAAGAGTCAATTTCTTTTTAAGAGGTTAGTCTTGCGATTCGTTTCTGATTTTGAAAAAAACGGAACTGTCGTCTTGGCTAAGTTATTTTCAGCTTCAAAATCTTCATGAAAAGGTTAGTAGACCATATCAGATTAACAACGTGAGCAACACATGACAAATGAATTAAAATAGTTACTACCTAGTATTTCTTTTAACCTATGTTCTTAAGGCTTGCCTTAGTTATTTATGTAATTCAAAAGGTAAAGCAAAACACTAAATCAAATATGACGAGAGCAATGTTAAATACATGTAATAGAATATAAATAACGAGATGTAATGAAGCAGTAAAGAGGTAAGGAGTGACTCTGGTTTGGGCCTCAAAGAGGTAGGCCCAAAAATCAATATGGATGGACAACAGTAAACTCCAGACTTTCGGATGCACCAGGACGAGGTTTGGGCCTGAGTTCTTTGAGAACTCAGCAGGCCCAATGTACATGTTCAAAAAAGAAAGAGAGATAGTCATTAGACATAATGCTCTATAGGTACAGTTATACATGGAATCTGTAAGTAAATGACTTGAACAAAAATATAACAAACTAACAGTACTTAAATATTATGAAAGGTTATACTAATACGGGGTCACATATGATTAAGTAATTTACATTGGACACCTTTCGTTGTCATTAAATACTAAACCCAAAAGGAGTAATGACTATTAATGGATTAAAGGCTAAGGGTAGAGTTGCACTCAAGGTCAAAGCCTCCTTTGAATCCCCTGACACTTCAAAGTTACCAAGTGTCACGACCCAAAATCCGTATATCGTGATGGCGCCTATCTCAATACTAGGTAAGCCGACAACCTCAATAAAATACAATATCTTTTAAGTTTGAAAATAAAATGTTTGAATTCAATAGTAAACCTTACTAATATGTATATAACACACTCCCAAAACCCGGTGTCACTGAGTACATGAGCATCTAAATGGTTACAAAGTCTGACTGATAAAAATATTGTCTGAAAATATAGAACAGTACAATAACTGAAAGGAAGAGAGACAATGTTAGTGGATGCCAAACAACTACCTTGATAGTCACCAATTGGTAACACACTGAGGTCTAACAGTCGATGTGTCCATAAGCACCTCGATCTGCACACGAGGTGCAGAGTGTAGTATGCGTACAACCAACTCAATAAGTAACAAGACTAACCTTTGGGCTTAAAGTAGTGACGAACTCAGCAGGTACAATCCAATATAGAAATAACAGTACAAACATGTAGGCATGCTTTCAAATTCAGCAGTTAAAATCAGTACTGTATATGGCCAATCCAGCCCAGGGAAGTTCCATCCTGTATATACACATCAACTGACAGTCAGTCACTCAGTACCGTATAAGGCCAATCTAGCCCTGGGGTAATTTATCCCCAAATGTAAATGATTCGAACAAGATCCTTGTCTAGGGAAATTCATCACAAATGTAAATAAGTAAGGCAAGTCCATGCCCTGGGAAGTCTATCCCGAATATAAATCATCTACGCTCACTGTGGGGGGTGCAGACTCCGGAGGGGATCCTTCAGCCCAAGCGTGATATAAAGCCGATATGGCCTGCTGCAAGCGGGCAACCTCGATCCATATAATGATAAAGCCTATAAGGCCTGCTGCAGGCAGGCAACCCCGATCCATAGAATAATAATATATATAAAGCCAATATGGCCTGCTGAAGACGAGCAACCCCGATCCCATAAATATCCTCACATTGGATGAACATGACTGAGTATGAAATATATATTTTTAAACAATTAAATTCAACAGCAACACCACCCTATGGGTCCCAAAATATCGGCACGGAGCCTAAACATGATCTTTAATACGAGTCTCAGCTCAATTTCCTAATACGTGGAGAATATTCGGATAATAACATGATTATTTAAGTTTTACAACTCCACAGAATTTATTTAAGTCACAATCTCTATGGTGCACGCCCACACGCTCGTCACCTAGCATGTGTGTCACCTCCAATAATTGATATAACACAAAATTCGGGGATTCATACCCTCAGAACCAAGTTTAAAAATATTACTTACCTCAAACCGTGTAATTCTTTACTCCGCCATGTCTTTTCCTCGTGAATCGGCCTTCGAACGCCTCGAATCTAGTTACAATTAATTCGATTCAGTCAATACAAATCATAGGAATTTATTTCCATATGAAAATACTAATTTTCCAACAAAATTCAAAATTTAACTCAAAAATTGCCCGTGGGGCCCACGCCTTGGAACCCGACAAAAGTTACAAAATATGAACGCCTATCCATCCACGAGTCCAACCATACAAATTTTACCAAATTCCGACATCAACTCGACCTTCAAATCTTTAATTAAATTCTTTGAAGATTTCTACCATTTTCAACCCAATCTTTACCCATTTGAACTCAACAATCTTTCCATAAACCTTATTGGTACATGCATGTATAAATAATACTCTCACACCCAAGAATTATACTCTCAATCACTCATCTTTACCCAAACTCGAAATTGAAGACTAGGGTTGGAAATTCTTACCTCTTTGAAGCCCTAGCAAGATCCTTGTGAAATCTTCAAACCTTGAACAAGAGTTGATGAACAATTGACTAGGTATTCACTTTCTCTCTCTAAGATGCTCTCACCTCTCTTTAATATATTAGATGAAACCCTTCAAAATGACCCCCAATGCTGGTATCGGGTAAAATTTCCAAAACTTAAACTTGCCGAAACCGGGTCTGCGATCGCAGACCGTACCGCATAATCGTTACGCGGCCTACATAATGGGTCATAAAAAGGCCCTCCAGAACTGGGCAACACTGTTTCAGTCTAAGGTCATTATGCGGCCCGCAGACCTGTTCTGCGGTCTCATAATGCATCGCAGAACTGTTCTGTAGTCGCATAATGTGCTGCAAACCTGATCTCCAAACTTGCCTAATCTGCTTCACTCTGCGGCCATTATGCAATCCGCAGAGTGATTCTGCGGCCGCATAGTGGGCCGCAAAAATGTATTTTTCTGCCCAAAATTTTTCTTTACTCACCAGTGTATTGTTCAACTCAAAAAGTCCGATCCTCAAACATGTAAGCCTACTTCGGCACCGAAAAACCTTAATTTCCTTAGCAAACAATTTTCCGAGGTCGTTACACATAAGTCAACATCCTGTCAACCTTTTCAACTTAAGTTCTAAACTTTGGAACTAAGTGTTCCAAATCATTCCAAAACCTCACTGGACCCGAACCAATTACCCCGACAAGTCAAATAACAACCGTAAAGCACAATTTGAGCAGTAAATAGGGAGACATGGTTGTAATACTCTAAATGACCGGCCGAGTCGTTACACTAAGGGTCTATAGGGACCAGATCAATGCTTGTTCTAGGGAGAGGAGCCCAACTAAGAGTTAAACTCTACTCCCAAATACCCCTAACCATTAATGACTCACTCTTCCACACAGGTTTAAATGCCAATGAGACACTTTCAATGTAAACCAAATCACCATAGCAATACCATACCACATAAGTATATACCTTTCCTAATAGGGCCAAATATAATATCATAAGGGCACAAGGCAATTTTATTTACATTTATTTTATAACCATGTTGATGATTAACACATTGAACATGTCCAAAAGGCTAAGTTTCAGACACACATAGAGGTAGAGATATTATCATGCTACCACTGAAGAACTAAACACCTGAGATCAGGTATCTTAAGGATAAAGGAAGAGCACACAATTCAAATCTTTGACAGTTTATGAATACATATGTATTTGCCTTGACAACCCTTAACTAGACTAAGCACTGATTGGTTTAAATCAAATCTCGTCTTTGGCACACACAAGTTATCAATACTACTGGAAGCTTTTGAAAGTACCAACAAGGATATAGGCAAACAGTCATAGTCAGAATCTCTACAAATGCTATTAGAGATACCAAAATACAATCAAAGTTTCAACAAGACTACATGTTCATATTTTTAAATGGAATTCCTAAGAGTGCTTAGCAGCATCTCATGCCACCAATGTTACTTATCTTTTTAAAATTAATGACAATACCTCTCTCTGAGAACATTAACCTTACACTAATCTCATTAAGACTAAGCAGGCTACTATATCCAAGCAGTAGTAACAAGAGATTTTTCTTAGAGTTCACAGACTAGATTCAATTCATTTTGAAAGAGAGGAGAGCTTAATGCAGCTTCAAGACAGTGCAAACATGCATGAAATCACTGAAGAACCAGAATGAGTGCAGGATCACAAAAACATATACAAAGGCACTTAGCAGAGATCATAAATTAGGTCTTGACTTATATCATATGATGAGTTGTTAGCTTCATTTAGGAATATCTTAAAGAGCATTAACAGAGCTGTTTGTGCTGATTGACAGGCCAATATTATCCTAAGTATATGACATGATTACTTTCCTTTCAAAGGGGCTTTAAGTCTCACATTCATACTGACTTTATTTGAAGGTCAAAGTACATTGCAATATTCAGGCAAAGCAGACGATCTCAAAGTCTTTCATTACTTCTAATAGCGGATTATAGTAGACTCAGATAAACTCAACATGTTTTAATGATACTTTATGCACAAGCATGAGCATTAAGGAAAAACAGAGATAGATGCAAACTTTCATTCAAGTACATACATAAGGTTTTCAACCAAGGTTATGATTTTAGAAATATGGTTGAGTTTCAAACCTTATGAAGTCAAGTCAACAATATCATTAAGGAAGTTCAAGACAAGGGAGAATTTATACTAAGTAGATCTAACTTAGTTATACTGATTAAGGGTGAATATCTAAACATGACGAAGTTCTGCTCAACAATATCATTAAGCATTAATGCATGTTCTAGTTAAAGTCATCAAATAACAACCTCAATTACAGAACAACAGACCACACTAAACAGAATTAGTGTGATAGATATGAAGACCACAATAGAACATTAAAGAAAATTGAAGTCTAGATAAACATGGGAAGTCATTAAGGCACATCAAGGAGCTTAATTGTATAGGCTATTTGATTCAGAATAATAGTCATCGAGGTCATATAATAGTTCAATCAATACTGATTTGAGACACATTAGAAGCATAACAGTTAGTCATAAATCAATAATAAATCATTATGAGCAAGAACAAACAATCATAAACTAATGACAATCATCATAAACGAAAACAGTCAATAGAAAGACAATAACATATTCATGATTTCAAATAATACAATCAAAAGAGAATGAGTGGAGGTATATTGACCTCCTTTTGTGCAGCAAACCAAATAAATGTTTACTTAGCCGTATAGGAACCAAAGTTTCAAGCTTTGAACAGTGAAAGAACTCAAAAACAAAAGAGAAACAGAAATTAGTAAGATAGCTTAACTTTGGAATCTTAGTGTGGTTTTTTGGTCTCGTATTAGGTTTCTTAGCTCTTGTTAAGTGAGAACATTGAAGGCTCTATTTATAGAGAAATTCATTGCCTTAGGTTCACAAATTCAAACTAGATAGTGAAAGATGACGGAGAGTTGATGATGTGAGCACGATTGAGTGAAAATTAGAGACGAGCATAGGTGAAAACAGTGATAGATAATTACCTGGTCATAGGAAGTGAGAGATCGATCATTGAAGCATGAGAGACCATCGATCAAAACCCTAATACCCAGAGGTCATTGCATTTGACCTATGGATATCGAATATCAATGATGAAGCCAGCTAATGTCTTCATGCTTGCTTCGATTTGAAAGGTCATGCGAGAATATTAGACAAATCCAAGTTTCACGTTTTGGTCTGTGACTCCGTGATTATTGCTTTTGAAATCAAACGGTGAAAATGGAAAGAACAACAAGATTTAAAGTACATGAGCAAGATGGATGGACATGCATGCCATGTATTTGAAAGATCATAGGTGATTTGAGGTTTCATATTTGGGGTTAGGATTTTAGATTCAGAGATTTTGAATCTCATTGTCGAAAATGGAAAGTGGACAGCAGGATTCACGGATAGGGGACAAGTTGAGTGTTTGGGGTTTAATTTTTGTGATCTTGCACCGATTTGTGCAAGGTTTCTTGACTGGTGGGCATGTGGGATTTGAGAGAACAGAGAATAATAAAGGAAAGAGAGGGGGTCGTTCAACGTGAAAATAATTAGGGTTAGGAGAATAGTTGGGGTCTTCTCTTAGGTTAAGCTTAGGGGAAGGGATCTGCGCCGTTGCTCTAAAAGATCAATGGTCTTGATAATTTGGGGTTTAAACATTTTTATGGACGAAATTTAAGGGCTGTTAGATCCCTTGGTTTCAACGACCAAGATTAAGCTTGCTGGGATAATAAAATTAAAAGAAAAATGGAGACAGATTCAGAGCCGTTGATTTGTGGAATGGACGGAGATCAGTTGTGTTTGTTATGTGAGTGATTGAGATAGGTGACATGGCGCACATCTATTGGTTTAAAGAGAGTGGCAAGGATTTCCAAGGTGGATTGGAAGGATATTTTGGACTGGGTCAATTCTGGATTGGGCTTGGGTGTTGGGCTAGAAATAATTTAAAATATAGCCGCGTGATCTTAATAGAGAATTGCAATTATAGCCTTTAGCCTCTTTTGATCCCTTTTATAATTAAATTAAATAAGCTTAATAATTTTCAATAAAATACAGTAAAATTATAATTATAATTTATATTACTAACTATTGTAATTGATTGTTTATAAATATTTCATTTCTTCGAATTATAGCATTAGTTTCAATTTATTAACATAGTAGTCTGATTAACTAAAATTTAAGGAGTAATTCGTTAAATTAATTATAAAGCCTATGTGATGTGTATAAAAGTTATTTTAATAATCTTTATAATTACATAATACTAATACTAGTCTATTAATTTCAAGGCTATTAATAATTAGTTAATTTGTAAAATAGGTATTCATTGATTGAAAATATTTCTAAAATATTCATTGTAAATTATTAAGCATAAATAAATTAATTTTAAAAGGGAGGGTCAAAATTGGTCATCAACAGTGATACTTATTGAACCTCTCAAGTCTCAGCTACTCCTCCTTAGATGCCCCTAGCCTCACCTCAGGTCGAACCGGAATAACAGGTTGTGCTGGCATGACACCCGAAACCTGACCAATGTGGACCCGCTGCTATGGAGTACGGGCGGCGGGAGTCTGAGCTCCTCCCCCGGTCTGTGAAGTAGCTGGTGTAACCAGAATCAATCCAGCCTAACCCAATGTACCAAACATGTTCAGAAACTGCGCTAAAGTCTCCTAAAGTTCCGGTATTGCAACATGCGTCTTCAGTGCCTATCCCACAATCGGAGCTACTAGTGGCTCCTCAGCTACTGCTCTGGCAGGTGCTCTAGTTGTAGCATGTGCTCTTCCTCGGCCTCTACCTCTGCCCCGACCCCTAGCGACACCGACTCTAGGGGCAGCATCATTAGTAATAGCTATGGGTGTTCATGGTTTGATTTGAGTCG